>JADLZN010000041.1:0-137269 GCA_018155175.1 Sinocyclocheilus anophthalmus
TGGGCAACTCTGGTAACGCGGCCCTCTCATTCATTGATCTGCTAACCGCATGTTATGCTCACGTGTTTTGATAATAACAGCTTTCTAGGACTAAACATATTTGGTATGAATTGGTTTAAAAAAAAAAAAAAAAAAAGTTTAATATCTTAACCCTAGTGTTAGACCTACCTGAAACTAAAAAGCAATTTATTTAATTTGAAGGCCTGTCGTTATTTTTTTTATTTGTGCTATCATTATTAATTTCTTTATTTGTTCTTATTTTATTACTTACTGCTTACTTGTCATTTTTTATTCAATTCAAAATTTGAAATCAAGCTATCTCGTGCTACTGCACCAAAATTACCCCACTGTAAAATAAAAAAAAAAACACTGAGTGAGCAAAAATTTGAGAGATAGCCATTTATAATGGTAATTAAATAATGTTTAAATATGTATAAAAGCCTACATTAAAATATTGTCATATAAATTAGTCTCTTCATTAGAAATCAGCCTACTGATTGCCACCATTGATAGACACATTTTTTAAAATAATATTAAAAATATCTGTATGACATTATATTCTGCAGTTCTTCCCTGTTGTACCGAATATCTATACTTTTCAAATTATCATATCGAAATTAGAAATTCAAATTTATTTTGTATGGGTGCCACAAATTTGTTAAGATTTCCAAAGGGTGCCGCGACTAAAAAAAGGTTGAGATACACTGACTTATATAATGATAAAGAATTATGTTCTGCTGCTGGGGGTCTGGCTCTCTCAGTGTCTGGTGAGAATGTTTTCCCTTCTCTGGCCAGGTGTGACAGTTGGGTCATGGGATCCAGACCAACCAAAATGTTTTTTATGCTTTTACAACTGATTTGAAGATGTATTTGTTTTTCTTATTTGGGTATATAAGTGACAAAACACTACTTTGGAATTCTGTAACCAGAAAGCCCCCACACAGTGTGTGTGAGTCCCTGGAGCTCTGCATCCAAATCTTTCTCATGCTGATGTGTGTTTCTCTGCTGTCAGGTATGCATCTCTCACGCTTAAATTAATCTTTGAGCAATTGATGTTATGTATTTATCTGAATTGGAACTAAATAATGTTATATTTTATTTATTCTGGGTTCCTTATCTGTCGGTCACTACGAGTTATGTTGTGACTGCATTAGGGGTCTTACTTTGGTGCCCCAATCACCTCTGAGTTTAAGAGAAAATGCCAATGCAACTGGCGTGTGGATTTTGCATGGCGAGCCATCCCCCATACATACGGGTATATAAGATGGTGGCGTGCATCCACTCATTCAGATTTTTGCTTCGGAGCCGAGTGGATGAGAAAGAAGTTCACGGCCATTCACCTCGTCTGCTCTTCTCGATTTTTTGCATAACGACGCATTCAGCGGTGTCCCCCTCTCAGCAGCATGACTCCCCTGAGTGTTTCAATTCACAAAATAGCAGTTTCCCAAAAGAGCAAATCGCGGATGGTCTGCGTCTTTTTAACCCTCTGGGGTCTGAGGGTGTTTTGGGGCCCTGGAGAAGTTTTGACATGCTCTGACAATTGTGTTTTTTTTAAGTATCTTAAAAACACATGTGACCCTGGACCACAAAACCAAAAATCTTAAGTCGCTGGGGTATATTTGTAGAATAGCCAAAAATACATTGTATGGGTCAAAATTATTGATTTTTCTTTTATGCCAAAAATCATTAGGATATTAAGTAAAGATCATGTTCCATAAATATATTTTGTAAATTCCCTACTGTAAATATATTAAAACTTAGTTTTTGATTAGTAATATGCATTGCTAAGAACTTCATTTGGACAACTTTAAAGGTGATTTTCTCAATATTTTAATTTTTTTTGCACCCTCAGATTCCAGATTTTCAAATAGTTGTATCTCTGCCAAATATTGTCCTAACAAACCATACATAAATGTAAAGCTAATTTATTCAGCTTTCAGATGATGCATAAAACCTCAATTTCTAAAAATGTACCCTCATGACTGGTTGTGTGGTCCACGGTCACATATTAATGTCTAAATTCTGATAAGTGTATTCCGCACAAACCGGGCTACAATAATATGTGAGCAGCATGAACATACATGTTTGTGGGTTTTTTTTAGAAAATGTTTATGCGTGGTTAGTAAAAAAATTTTTTTTAAGCCACTGAAATAAGGTCATAAAACACATACAGAACATTTGTTCTGAACTGGATGTGGTAGACTAGAGTTTGTGCTACAAAATGCTGTGAAAATTATCCTGTTCACTCGTTCACAGAAAACAATATATCGATTTAACATTTGTAAAACATGTTTGTGATAGAATGCCCTTATGCGAGGGAGTGAAATTTAGTGATTCACACCTGAGAGACAAAGGGCCTCCCATAATGGGCCATCAATATGAATGTAACTGAGGCAGGTAAGAAAGAGTGTGTTGTTTTTGATTATAATTTGTATTTGATTTACAACGCAGTGTAATAAAAATATACACAGTGAAGGTCAAGGACACATGATTGAACATACTGATCTGAACACTGAGACTTGAACAGTAACACACCTGTGTGCCTAACATTCATTCATAGTGTTAACACTCACACTACTTTTATATCTTGTGGTTTTGTATGTTAAAACATTAAACAAATATCCTGGCATTGTGAGACATTTAGACAATAAAATGACACATATTTCAAAATGTTTCACTTGATTTCATACATGTAGTCAGGAATTATAGTTTGGGAAAAGTCTAACTAGTAAAATGTGAACAAGTTAGTCACAATAACACAATAACAACAGATTCAAGTAATTCACGCTGAGGCTACTCATCAGAGTGATATTCTCAACGGGATCTATTCTCAAGCTGTGTCACGCATTGCGTTGTGTTGTTCTTCTGAGGTAAATTCTGGGTTATTTCTCTCAGCGCGTCTTCTTCCATAAACAAAAAGTTTCCTGGATGAACTTGTTTGTTTATGCGGAGGCAATGTGAGCGTTTACATGCGCGCGCGTTTCACGTGGATGTTTAAAATTTGAAAAGCGCGATCGGTTTGTGGGCATGACCGCATTACAGATAATGAGTTGAAACAGGAATACTGGAGCTCGCGTTGGTTTCATACCGATTACTTTAACAGATAATATTTGTTTTGGACGTGACTTCATTTAAAAGTAGACATTTCAGGCTGTCTATACATATATTTATCATGTCTTTGAGGCAAGTATTCGTGGAGATTCAGGTTGTTTTATTTACATGTCTGTGATGAAACTTGACAGAGACTGAGATGGCAGAGAGTGCACCCTGTTTATTTTCTTTATTTTACAAAAGCAGATTGTTTTGTTGTTATTATGACTATTCACAAATAAAAGTAGACCCAGTTTCAAACTATACCTTATTCTTATCTATACGATCAAAACTGACGGAGTGTTTTTAGTTATTTTTGCGGTCATAAAGAAATTACGAGACAGACCGCACCAGTGCGGGCCTTGACCCCAGGGGGTTAAAGATGCTATTCCATCTGTGTCCTCTTGGTTGCGGTCGTTTCCTGTCCTCTGATGATGGCCATGGTCGTTGTCTTCCATGTCTGGGCATCGAGCATGCTGAAGACTTATTTATGGATGGTTCATGCCCGGACTGTGAGCACATAACCATGGAGGAATAGTTTGTGCCTCCAATCCAAGGCCTCTAAGCTTACGTCACCCCTGGCTGCCAAATCTTACAGCACTGTGGGCCAAGCTACCTCTGTTCTGCATGACATGGCCATCCTGCAGGTCCACCACACCAAGGCATTAAAAAAAAATGCCGGGTGACAAAAGTCACGGCGAGGTTCCTCGGGCAAACAATGTACACTTTGGTAGTCCAAGAGGCTCAACCTGGTTGAGATGAGAGATGTCTACAAAGTCTGCTTTCTTGACACTCTCATCACCCAGGCTGGCCTGTTCAGCGACACTGTCGAGGACTTTGCCCAGCAGTTCTCAGCAGTACAGAAGCAGACTGAGACCATCAAGCACATCTTGCCCCGAGCTGATCCTTCTGCTGCCACCGCTCCATCAAGGGCCGGCCAACGGTCTGCTCATCACCATGGGTGCCCTCCTGCATCCTCCACAGCAGCTCTGGGTATCAGGATCCTACCTCGACGACTGGCTCATCATGGCTCAGTCGTGAGAACAGTTGTGTGATCACAGGGACATGGTGCTCCGGCACCTCAGCCAGTTGGGGCTTCAGGTCAACTGGGAAAAGAGCAAGCTATCCCCTGTGCAGAGCATCTCTTTTCTTAGTATGGAGTTGGACTCAGTCGACTTGACGGCGCGTCTCACCAAAAAACGCGCCCAATCAGTGCTAAACTGCCTGAGTTCCTTCATAGGCAGGATGGTGGTACCACTGAAACAGAGGCTCCTGGGGTATATGGCATCCACAGCCTCAGTCACACTGCTCAGATTGCTTCATATGAGACCAAATCAGCACTGGTTACACAGCCAAGTCCCGAGATGGGCATGGCACAGTGACACATATCTTGTCTTATCACACCGATGTGTCACCACACATTCAGCCCCTGGTCGGACCTTGCTTTTCTATGGGCCAGTGTGCCCTTAGATCAAGTGTCTCTGCATGTTGTTGTCACTACAGATGCCTCCAAAACAGACTGGGTTGCTACATGCAATGGGCAGGCACTCTCCCTGGCACATCCCCCGGAGGAAGGACCTTCTTTCTCAGGGGCAGGGCACCATATAGCACCCGTGTCTAGACCTCTGGAACCTCCACGTGTGGTTCCTGGATGGGACGTGGCAAAGCTCTCTCTATCAGGCAAGATTATGCCTTAAAGTGGAGTCTGTTTGCAGACTGGTGTTCTTCTCGCCAAGAAGACCCCCAAAGACGGGGGTGAGAGCTCACTCCACTTGGAGTGTAGCTTCCTCCTGGGCTTTGGCGCACGGGACAGCTCTGGCAGACATCTGCAGAGCGGCGGGCTGGGCGACACCTAACACCTTAGCAAGGTTTTACAACCTTTGTGTCATGTTGTTGCTACGCCAGTCATCATCACAAGGGGAAAGGCAGGAACCTTTCTTTCTCCCAGTGAGTTCCCCAGATGGCAAAACCTGGTTGAGAATCCTCCAGCACCCCCGGCAATCAGACTGGGTGGAGCAGTCTGACGCCAGGCCCAGTATTGATGTTATCTTGCCCGGGTCTCTGGTCAGCCCCTGTACTGGGCTAGGTGTCCCATCTGAGTGGTTCCCTGCGTGTAATATCAGATGTGTATTCTTCCACCTTAAGGTTTCCCTCATGGTAAACCCCTGTCTTCCCTTGGACGGATTCCGCTCTGTCCATCTTTGATGGTAGTAGCTCCATTGTTACTCCCAGCTAGGACCTACCTCAGAGACTTATTCAGCATGTAGTAATGCCCTCCTGGGTCAGTCCATATTAGTATCTCCACATGTCACCTCCCTAAGGGTAGGATGTGGTCTTCATAGTGACCTTACCCCTTATACTAAGGCACGCTTCCCCAATGTTTTCATCTAGCCTTGCTGAAAAAAAAGGAAACATATCTGAAGCAAGTCTTTTTTACAGAAGTTGAAATTCCTTTTGTTAAATAATTACTGTGGATGGAACAGCAGCATGACCTTCTCCATCAGCGATGTATTCACCAGGCAGGTGAATTTGTGGCTTGTCAGCATTTGCAGTGCCACAGTGGTAATGACGTTCAGTTGTTATGGCACTTTCAATAGGACCCCTAATGTCATCACAGCATAACTCGTAGTGACTGACAGATAGGTAACATATTGGTTACGTATGTAACCCTGTTCTCTGCAGGAGGACATTATGTCACCTTGCCAACCAACCTGAACCACTCGCTGTAGTGCTGGACTACCCACAGCATGGGGGAGTGGACATGCATGCAACATCCTCTGTAATTCCACATTGGGTTTTCTGTTAAACTCAAGAGTGGTTGGAAGCTCCCAAGTAAGACCCTAAATGTCATCACAAACTAACGTCTCCATTCCCTCCATCAGGGAATGAGGGTTATGTACGTAACCGTCATGTTATCCTGAAATAATTATTTCTAGTAGATTAAAGTGCAGTCTGGTGTTTCTGCAAATCTGTGTCCAGGATAGATCATACCGAAGTGCCAATGAAGGGAGCATGGGGCACATCATTCGGGACCTTCTGATTTCTGACTATCACTGACTTAACAAGTTTCAGTTTTGTGACTATAATAAAAATTACACTTTTTTATGTGCAAGCAGAGAGTGGCCTACTTAAAGGTAAAATAATTACACTACAACCTCTGACTAAGATCAGAACTGGCGATTTTGTGTCAGTGTGTTCACTATTGGCCGAGTGAATTTCTAAGCGATACTGGCTCCCTAATGAACAAATTATCAAAAGTATGGGACATAAATAATTACATAATTGATATTTGTGATCAATTCTTAATTAGAAATACAGTCTAAATTTAATGATCACATGAAACTGGAGTCAGATTGAACACAAAGCTAAAATCACATTGAAACTAAATCCTGATAAATTAAGTTAGCTTTGCAGAAGTGCAAGTAAAAGACATACACTCATTATACCTTCACACATGTCATTGGATTATGTTGTTGGGCCAATTGGGTGGATCTTACACTGTTAACATGCAATGCTGCTGCTGCATGGATAGGCATACATATATCCCATAGCACATCTAGACACGTGGAATGGCAATTAATTTAAATGTAATCTAATCTATGTTAATCTACTCTTATACTCACACAGTGTTCCACAGATAAACAATATATTGTCAGGGAATAAAAATTGCTGTTTGACTGGTAATAAACATGTGCAGATATATTAACTATGGAGCTATGGAAATCATTACACCATATGCTGGAGTCTTGGAACACATTTATTAAATAAGGCTGCTGTCTCTGTCCCCTTGAAGGTAAGAAAAGCATACAGTAACATGCAGTGTCTTGTGAGTAATGATCCCATGGATGTGATTTAGCTATACAACACACTTGCAGTGAGTGAAGAGAGGAAAGGTCATATTCACACATGCCCTCTTGAATTATAATGAGACCTCCTGTTTTTTCTACCTCTTTTTAATTTTTCCCCCTATTCCTCCATCAACGTTGTGACTATATCTCATTAAACTATGCATACAGCACTGTTGTCTTAAATCTAGCGTAGCGTTAGTTCTGGCAGGTCACGTTAGTCAAGCTCGCATCAGCTGACTCTCAGCTGATCCACGTCTACCTATAGGGAAACAAACACATTTAAATTTTTCTTTGTCGGGTCTCGGGTCTGATCACCTGTTCTTTGCTGTCTCTGTGTTTGGGTGTTGTTGTGCGTGGCTTGTTTTGACAGCTCGCCACGTGAGTATGTCAGCATGATCGTTGTCCCCGCCCTCCTTGTTTCACACCTGGTTCTGGTCATCTCATTAGCTTCCCCTTATAGCTCCTCGTGTTCCTCTGTATGTTGTCAGTTTGTTGTGATTATTCCCTTGCTCTGACGGTCCGTGTATGATCGCTCACCAGTTCTGTCTTGTCTCGTCCAGGCTCCAGTGCTCGTAGCAGTCTGTTTTGTGTCCCGCACCTCTCTGAGCGTTCAGGAACCGTGGGCTACCTCCGGCATCAGCCTACCCTGGGACTCCGCGGTCTCGTCATTGGGCTTCTCAGCCTCTCGCTCGGACTAGCGGGCTGCCCCTCCGGCTCCGTCTCCTCTGCCACTGTTGCGGCTTGTTCCAGCCACTGCTATCCAACCATCGGTGTGGTTGGGGATTCCACGTCCACAAGAACTGTCCGCGAAGGCGCTCATTGCCCGCGGTGATAATCTCTGCACAATAAAGCACCTATTGAACCCGCACCTGAATCCAGCCTCATTATACCCTAACAGAACGAACTGACCAAAAGATGGATTCAGCGGGATCGGATCCACCTCATTCGGCTCTTGTGCAACAGGGAGTTTTGCTGGGGCAGCACACCACCCAGCTCAACACCACAGCGCAAGAGGTGGGCACACTAAATGCCCGAGTCGCGGAGCTCCTCACGCGCGTCGATGATCTTCAGCGGGAGGCGGCTAACCGGGGTCCCGCCTTCCGCGCTGGTTTTCCGTTGGACCCCGAGCCTCATGCCAACAATCCCCCGGTGTATGATGGCGATCCGAATGCCTGCCAAGCCTTTCTCTCCCAGTGCTCGCTGGTGTTCTCTCTGCAGCCTCGACGTTACGCCACAGAGGAGGCTAAGGTTGCATACGTCCTCACTCTCCTCTCAGGTCGCGCCCGCAACTGGGGGATTGCCGTATGGAGATCGCGGGCTCCCTGCTGTACTACTTTTGCGGATTTTCGCCAGGAGATTGCGAAGCTGTTTGACCTGTCAGCCCAGGGAGATGAGGCGGCGGCTAAGCTGTCTCGGTTGTCGCAGAGGAGATGCTCAGTCACCGACTATGCCATACAGTTTCAGACTCTAGCTGCGGCTTGCGGCTGGAATGAGGGCGCGCTCCGCGCGCGATTTCTCGAGGGACTGGATGAGGTAATAGCGGACGAATTAGCGATGGTGGACCTTCCTCGAGAGCTGGACAGTTTAATCAATCTCGCGCTCCGCGTGGAGGGTCGCCTCAACCGCCACCGGCAACGCCGTCAATCCACCACTCCGTGGCGCCACCTGGAGTCCACGTCAGTCGATGCGGCGAGTTCACCGGCAGCCGATGTGGAGCCCATGCAACTGGGTCATCTCCGGCTTACGCCGCAGCAGAGACAGGAGCGTTTAGCTCAGGGACTATGCCTGTACTGCGGCAAGGCCGGCCACTTTGTCCTCCAGTGCCCGGTAAAAGTCAGGGCCCACCAGTGAAGCGGAGAGGAGATGAGTCACTGTGTGGGCGCCTCCTTTCTGTTCAAAACTCTCCAGCTAAGCACAACCAGTGCCCTTTCGACTATCCTTCCTGGGGGTTCCACAGCCGGCCATTCGCCACTCTTGTGTATGTCCAGGGGCCTGACCCGGGGACATTTTTCTGGGATTCTTGCCTCTGCTCACACATATGTGGGGGATTCCCCGACCATCCCCCCTCGGATAATTGCTATCTACCCTCACCGGCACCCTTTTCGTGGTCATTGCCTTCGTGGCAATCCTATCACTAACCATCACCTTATTCGTCACCCCCCTATGTGGTAAGCTCCTTCCCTACTCTGGCTAATCCACCACACTGTTGAGCAGTGAGCGAACTTGCTGAATCATGACTCCCCTTATTGCGGCCCCCCTCTGTTATATCTCCCTCCAGCCCGACACTCCGTGGTTACGGAGACACCAACCCCTCCACCAGTATCGATTTGGGTCACCCTATAACTCAGTTTTAACGGGATTGTCAAGTCTCTGTCAGTGTGTCATGCTTTGGGTTTTGCTGTTTTTACTGCTTGTATCTTGTGGCCCCTCGTGGTTTCTTATAAGGTGATTTTTTTTTTCCTGTTTTTTTGTTCTGTTTTCCTTTTTGACCACGGCGTTACCGGAGGAGTGTACTGCCCCCGATTTCCCCTTCTCTTTTCGTCGGTTGTAAGTCCCCCCGGTATTTACGCGGCCACCCTCCCCCTACCCCCCCCTCCCTGCACGCCCACTCAATGACACTGTGCCTATGACCTTCTCACCACGGGCCTTCTTCGACTAAGGGTCGTTTATATTCCCATTTTCCTGGTCCTGCATAAAGACGAGGTCCATGATCATGGTACTATCATTCGGACTTCTTCACACTAGGCGTGGGCTCATTCGCCATTCCTCTCTCTTCTTCGCTGGGCGGGGGTCTTCTCGTTCAGAGAGGACGTGGGATCCTAACGGCCCTCCGTTATCGCATTAAAGAGGTTTGGGTTGAATGACATTACGTTGTAAAGAACAGGTACCCCCTATTACTTATTTTATGTCTTTTCCGGCTTTGAATTATTGTCAGGTGAGTGCTCGTATTTTGGTTGCTTCACCAAGCTAGTATCCATCGCAACGCTTACCTTATATCCATCTGGTGCGCATTTTCTTATGCGTGCCGAGTGGGTACTGACGTGGAAAGACGTTGCATTTAAAACCTTAACTCGGAACTTATCTTACGAGTATCTGGTTTTCTTCCGTTTTTTTTTTGTTGTTTTGACATTATACCATTCCTCTTTGGCTTATATCGGCCGCTTTTTTCACCCACGCCCGTTTTCTCCGTCCCAATAGCTTGTTCCGGTTGGTGACAGGATCTATCAGTTTGGTTTTGCTCGTTGTGCTACTCTGGTTCATGATATTCTGATTTTTCTCTCGTCTCTTCATTTACACCCCTCAGCCACTTCCGTTAGACCCTGTGCGGTTTTGTTCCTCACCACGCGCCCCCCCATTAGGAGATACATGTTGTTCGTTCAACGGCGGAGATTTCAGATCTTCCTTCAGATTGTGCGTAATTCCTTACAGCAACGCCCACGCCCTCGGCTTAGTTTTCCTTGGCCATATCATTTGCTCTCCAGGGGCCCTTCACTTAAAAACGACCCAGCTAAGTAGAGTTGCGCCAAGTGGCACAGTCCCGACTGCCCGCTAAGGATCTTTTATTCCCTTGCAGTTTAGTTTCCGCGGTTTCCCCCCTGGGGTTTTTTTTGCCAACTTTATACTTTTTGGCTGCCATACATCAGGAAGTTTGGTTAGAGTTTCGCCTGCCATCGCCTCCATACGGCTTTATCTATTTACACTCTATTAACCCACCAAGGTCTGTCCTCACCCGGTGGAAAACAGGCCATGACTCAGTGTAGCCTTTGCACCCACTTATGTAAGGTTACACGTTTTCATACTCTGCACTGTTTGTTGGTTCCAGATTCCTGTAGGCCCACAGTTCATGTCGATTGTGTGTGACTATGACGCACATTTTTCGGTAAACGGATTTGGCGCCGTTGGCTGCCTAGTGCTGGTCGCCAGCGATCCCTCCGCGTTACGGGATCGTGCTGCAACCGTTCCCCCTGTCCGAGTCTCTTCTACTCGCCAACGTCTCAGCCAGCCTAGAACGTAACTATGATTATATTGGCATAAGAGCGAATTTGTTGTTGGCGGTAGATTGGACTGGTGGCACGCTTTTTTGGGAGTACTCACGTGTTGGACGGGGTGGCTGCAGTTTCAACTTCTGGTCTGGAACGCGACTCCACAACGAATTCTTGAAATATAGTTCGGCCACATGCGGGCTGAGCTCGAGCTATCAGGCCCCGCCTGGGCACCTTTTCTTGGCCACGGTTCAACTCACTCCTCCGCGTTATCGGCCCTTCTCTGGGTCCAACGAACATTAAGCAGAGCTCTCTCGAAGCCCCCCCCCCCCCATCGTCCGCGGGCACCGGATTGGGGGACGCTACGCGCCACGAAGGCCATTCTTCCTGGACTGGTTTTTTGGTGGCGGCGAGCTCGGGGGCCTCTTTCCTGGGGTATCGAGCGTCTGCGCTTTTGCTAGAGGACACGGCCCCGCCCGTGAGGGGGTGCAAGTGCCAGGGATCGGTGACCGGGGGGTTTCCAGTCGTTGCATTTGGCTGCACGGTCTGCTTGTTGCGCACCCTTTCCGACGGTAATTCAGTGGGCCTCCACAGCGCCCAGCGGCTGGTTTGCCCAATCCTGGATCCTTTGCCGCCGAAAAGCCTTTGGGTTGCATTCATAGTCAACGTTCTGCCGTGCCCCCAACACGGCCGCCGGCCAGTAAGCCGACAGTTGTGTGGGATGCCCCCCACAGTCCGCGCCCCCCCCCAATGCTAAGCCCGGTTGTGAATCGCCACCCACCCCTTTCCCCCAATGTTGTCTGCTCTAATCACTCTGTCACGCATGACCTAGCTCAATGGTCACATATCGCCAGTGACCCTTTGTCTCTGCGGCTCCCCCCATCGATTAGCGGCTAAACATGTGTTTTTGTTTTTCTATTTTCGTGGGCGATCGAGTTTTCACCAAGGCGTGTTCATTTTTCATTCACCTGGCCCAAATTCCCTCCCTTTCTTAGCTCGGGAATTTCTGTTCCCAACCCATGATGGTGGATCACGTGTTCCGGCCATGGGAGTGCCGCCCCCCCCCTCGTGGACCGTGGTCCGTTTAAGAGAGGGGTCCGCAGTTCACCTACCCCCCGGGTTTTTTTTGCCGAAAAGAAATTTTGTACCGACAGATAGGGGGCTTCTCTGCGAGTCTGTATTTAGGTTTAATCACAACAGGACCAAGGGGCCATTTTATTTTTTGCGCCGAGGGTTTTTTGCCATCACCAGGATTTCTTTTTGGAAGAAGCGTCTCGCTCCTGCTCTGAAATTCACACAAATAGAGTTCCTGGTCCATTTTACAGCTCTCCTGGACCTAGATATTATAGCCGTGGAAACTAACTTCCACTTTTTTTTTTTTTATGTGGGACTGGCGGCAGGTATTGTCACCTTTGGACTGTGCCATTTCTGTGGGATATAACACCTTCTTTCGTTCTCTCAGCATTTTTCAAGGAACCCCGACTCTGCTGGGTAACTCTTTTTTTGTTTCCGCTATCTGGCTTTCGTTCAGCGCTGTACTAGCCCGCTACACCCTACGGCGGAGAGAAATAGTGCAGGAGGGTTTTTGGTCCGACCTCAGGTTCAAGACACATAGCAGCCAGTCCGTTACAGGTCAGTTTTTTCCCACCCGGCTCTTTCAATTCTTACTACTCCAACCTATGCTCGCTGCTCGAGCTCACACGTTGTTATGGCTTTTTCCCTATTCAAGGATTCTGCCTACCCTTTTCGGGTGTCACCTCTCGTAAGCTGGCGCCCCGATTCATTTGACTGGCCAGTTTCTTTTTGACCACCCGCCCTGTTCGCATCATTAAGGGGGGTCGGTTATATACCTTCCCCTTCTTCTGGTGCTTTCCTGGTTTTTTTTTTTTTTTTCTTTTTTTTTTTTTTTTTTTCGGTGGCGCATCAGGCTCCAATGCGTCCCTATCCGATCCTTGGCGGGTTCACCCCTGTGTTCATGGTCTAGTCAGGCGTCAAGCCTCTGTGTTGTACTCTCCCAGTAATCCTGTTCCGGCACGATCTTTCCTAGCCCCCACCCCCCATCGTTTGGTGATGGCTCCCTTATTATCTAACGGTTAGTGCAACTTACTCTGTTTTTACGAGCAGTTCAAGATCGTTGGAAGAGGGTTTTCAGTATCTCGTTGCGGACGGGATGGTGTGGTTATGGTCCAGAGGAGAGATGCGGGGTGCACACGGCAACCGGGACCCACTTTTTGGAACGATTTCCGTGATCGAGGACTTCTTCCGCTCGTCTGCGCAGAACAAGGTTGTTTGGCATAAATCTTCTTGGGGGCCTCGGTTGGCCGATCAATGCGGGGTACGGGGGTTCGGTGTAAACGCGTTCGGGTTCCGGGGTCCCCTCGTTTATCACGTCTCCTTGTTGCTCCTCTGTGTTTGGGTCGTGTGCCCCCCCCCCAGACTTGTTTTGAAAGTCGCACACGTGAGCATGTTCAGCCATGATCCCGTTGTTATACCGCCCCCTCACTTCGTTTTTTTCAAACCTGTTGTTCTCTCGGTCAATCTCATTAGCTTCCCCTTATAGCTCCTCGTGTTCCTCTGTATGTTGTCAGTTTGTTGTGATTATTCCCATGCTCTGACTGTCCGTGTATTATCGCTCACCAGTTCTGTCTTGTCTCGCCCAGGCTCCAGTGCTCGTAGCAGTCTATGTGATGTGCCTATTTCGCTAACTCTCTGTGCTGTTTTTAAGGAACCGTGGGCTACCTCCGGCATCGCATATCACCGGCTTTTATCGTTCCGCTTGGTCCGTTGGTGGGCTTCCAGCATCTCGCTCGTTAGCGGCGCTGCCCACTACCGGATCAGGATCCTCTGCCGTATGTTGCGGCTTGTCCCAGCCACGCTCTCCCCCATTCACGGTGTGTTTGGGCCTTTTGGGGGGTTGGGGTTGTCAACGACCCAACACGAATGTCCGCGAAGGCTTGATTTACTTTGCCCTCCCGCGGTTGATTATATCTCTGACCAACAACTAAAGCACCTATTGAACCTCTGCACCTGACATCCTAGCCCGTTTTTTAATCCCGACACTATCTTAAGCATTGTTTAAATTTATTACACCGGTCTCATCAGTATTCATCAGCTAGTTTTCACCATTAATCAATTTATGCTATTTACACTTTTACTCCTCCTCTAATTTTCACCAATTCCTTCCTTCTTCGGCAGTCAGGATTCGCCGTCTGACCTCTCCTGTGCGAGCTCTCTCTGCATTGTTTGCCCTTACAACGCCAGCGGCTCCCCAAAAACACTCATGTTCTGCTGCTATCGGTGAACTAAACAAACAACTGAGACAGTTATTGTCCCAGGATATGATGTCGGTTGTTCGTTCCTTTCTTTCCCCACGCTTATAAGATGCACCCGAACATTCTAAATAATGTTTACAGAACAAGCGGGTAGGAATTTTTCAGTGTGCCTTGTATGTTTTTTTCATTTATGTTTTTTATCACGTGAGTGAGAAAGTCTTAAATGCCTTCTAAGCCGTTTACTTTGGCTGACTTATCTAATCTCTTGCGGCCTGGTAGGCATCAAATCTAAATATGCTGTCGAGACAAACATGACAAATGCCCATCTCCCAGTTAGACATTGTAAAATTCGTTCACTAACAACTTTACATAAACTTTTTCACTTGTATATAATTCAGCGATCTAAGAACCACAAACAACCTGGATTTTATGATTCTAAATGAAACATGGCTAGAAGACTATTGCGCATGTGTCTAACACGTGTGTCTCAATGAAAACAGCCCCTATAACTCACTTTCATTAGTGTTTTGCACCGGACCCTCCACCTGGTCTAGGATTTGGACCGTGGAGTGTAGCTGACTATATTTAATAGATGTATTTTATCAAGGCAAGAAGTGTCATTGTTACTTAGTACTTGTCTTTTGGAATATCTTAGCGATTGTGTTGAAAGGTGCTCTCACCGCACTGTCTGAGTTATATATTTACAGGCCTCAAATACATCTACAGCCCTTTGTGAAGAGTTCCAACAAGACATACATAAATGATTTCACTCACGAGTTTGAATGTTTTGCTATCTGCAACGCGGTTTTTTTAATATTCAAATAGTATATGCAGAATAACAAAACCCTACAACCACTAAATCCATTCATTTATCCTGGTTTAATTACTTGTGACCTGACCTCATTCTTCAGCTCTGGGTCCTTGTGCATGAACCCACACACAGTGGTGGACATACTCTAGATTTAATCATCAATAGGGGTCTTAACATTTCATCCATTGTTATTAAGTAGGTAGCACTATCTGATCACTTCTGTATTTTATTTGATATATCGATCCGGTGACACAAATCTGGATCACCCGTCTCAGCAGAAGAGATGATTACGAACAACAACTACGGCCGTGCTATTTTTATGTGAGGCTCCATCTTTAACACCAAGCATTTTCGACAGCATCTGTTGAACTTCTCCTGGATTCCTTTAACCAAACAGTTTAAGAATGTTATAATGACATTGCCGCCTTTGAAAGTTTCCAGCACCGGAAGACTGGAGACAGAAAATTCTAGTTCGGGAGGCAAAATCACAGACAGTCTCAGAGTACTCGAAAGGACATATGCAGAAAGCCTGTTTGAGCGGACCCCCTTTGTGGCGGGAATGACACAAAAATTGCACATTCCCTATAGCATATCATTAAAGACAGCTATTCGTCAATTACAATGTTGTGGAAACTAGGCATAAAGTCTAGACACTATTCTTCGCAAACAGCTATAAATCAGTAACTTACAACCCAAAATCTCGCAATTCTTTTTGCTATTCTGCTTGAGAGGCAGGACAAACCCCCAAATCAGAGTGCCAGTGAAATGCTCTCCGACAGCAAATGCAATGAGGTTGCTTCCTTCTTTTCTGAGAAGATCAATAATATCAGAAGGCGATTAGCACATCCCCACAGCTTATGTCTAGCCGGGGAGAAATATTTTTCCCGACCACAATCATCAACCCAATAGTCGAAGATACTATGTCTGCTTTTGAAGAAATTGATAGCAAAATTTTGTAAGAAATAGTACAGCACCTTAAATCGACAACATGCTATCTTGACACACTTCCCACAATTTTTTTCAAAAGGGTGCTTAACTGTTAGGAAGCAGATCTCTTAGAAGTGGTGAAAGCCTCACTTCTTTCTGGGACTTTTCCAAAATCCATGAAAACTGCCATTGTTAAGCCCCTTCTGAAAAATAGCAATCTTGATAACACCATATTGAGCAACTATAGACCAATATCAAATCTTCTTTTATAGGAAAGATTATTGAAAAGGTAGTCTTTAATCAGCTGAACAAATCCTTAAACTCAAATGGATACCTGGACAATTTCAATCTGGTTTCCGACCGCATCACAGCACAATTTGAGATTCTCACAGCACTCCTATAACGATTAATACAAACCTGCTATCGTCTCTACCAATTCGATCTGGCAATTTATATCAGTGCTGGTACTACTAGATCTCAGTGCAGCGTTTGATACTGTCGATCATAACATACTACTAGAGAGACTGGAAAATTGGGTCAGGCTTTCTGGGATGGTAATCAAAAGGTTCAGGTCATACTTAGAAGGCCCGCCCAGAGGGTATTTTTATGGAGTTTTATAGGACGAGCCAGCATACGTCTAAGTGTGACGTCACCATGACAGCGGATGTCCCTCACAAGGTCCTCAGTGTCCTTGACACCGCTTCTTGTGTAGCCTGTATATGTCTTTCTTACTAAGTCAAATAATGATGAATTAGAACCAAATTGCCTACTCACAGCTATGCAGATGAGACCAGCATTGATTCCTAGACCTATCTCACCAATGACTACACAGACCCCCCACCCATTGGACCTCTGCCATTCAATGCTAGGGCATGCAAATATTATCAGTTTTGGCTTGTTGCTTGTATTTGATACCTTCTCCTTCCCCAGCTGTATTAACATAAGAAAATATTAGAATTTTGCTCATTGCATTTGGAAACAAAGTTGATGTTCTTAAGGTGAATGCATACCTTGACTTTAGGTGTCTAACAACTAAAAATCAAGTCAGGTATCTTGGTGTGATTCTGGAGACAGACCTTAGTTTCAGTAGTCATGCCCAAGCTGTAACTAAATCAGCATACTATCATCTCAAAAAACATTGCAAGAATTAGATTTTTTTTTTCCAGTCAAGACTTGGAGAAACTTACTCATGCCTTTATCACCAGCAGGGTGGAATATTGTAATGGTCTCCTCACACAATTTCGGCCTCCCCCCCCCAAGAAGGACCACCTTAGACACTAGCCTGCAGGATTTTCATACCACCTGAACGTGCTGGCCAGACTGGACAGAATACCAGACAAATCCCGAGCATATTACAACTTCAGGCCTAAGTGTACCTTACACTGGATTACAGGTATAGGTAGGATGATTTTAAAAGTATTTTACTCGTTTATAAATCCACTACAAGGGCTCAATTCTCTTCCCCAGGACACTCCCTTCCCTCCCCTCCTTTCCTTCCCCCTCCCCCCCTTTTCCCTTTCTTTTTTCTTTTTCTTCTCCCCCCCCCTACCCCCTCTCCTAAATATCTATAGCAGATTTTATGCTCAATGATACGAACCACCTATACAGATCCACTCGATCCTTGGATTCAGTTAATTGTTTTATGAAATGCACCGAGGAGTTCCTTTTCACACAAACACAAGGGGAATGCCGGCTTTTAGTTATTTCATGCCACCCGCAGTGGATATCTTAAGCTTCCAGCCAACGAGATACCCACGATGTGCATAACACCATTGAGCAAATTTAAATCCAGACTCAAAACTCGTATGTTTAGCTGTGCATTTAGTGAATGAGTACTGTGCGATGTCTGAACTGATTGCATTATATTATATGTATAATCGTTTTCTTGAATTCATTTTAAATCTCTTAAATCAAATTTTTTTTAAAATAATTTTCAAAGTTTTTTAATTCCTTGTTTATTGTTGGGATTATTGTTTTTCGTTTCTTTTTTATGTAAAGCCACTTTGAATTTCACTATTGTTGTTATGAACCACCGTGCTATACAACCCCATTTCACAATTTCTTGCCTTGCCTTGCAGTTTGCCTCTTGATTTCCTTTGAATCAGACATAATCTCCGCAAAATTTGTACATAACCATATTTTTGACACCCTGACCCAGAATTTTCATTTGAACGATTCTTGCAATACATTATTTCGTTGTTCTGCTCGCCATTTACTGGGGGGGGACGGGTTGGATGATATCTGCTACAATATAGTGCCTCTCACCATGCTATTGGCTCTATGGTTCTTATGCGCAGAACGTTCTTGCCCATTGATTACAGAAGCAACCCATCCACCCGCCAATCCAACAACGTATGCTACATTGGTCAATCATCTTTGTATCTTTATAGTGTGTCCCTGTACAGAAAGTGTTGCATTCCATCTTTCTATGTGAGTCTACTATTTTCTATAATTGATTCACAGTCCTTTATGTCCTTTTGTCAGTGTGCTTTGTTGGGTCGACAAGGCTGTTGGAAGCAACATTTGGACAAAAACCATTGTAATTGTGGTAATTTCATGACTATGTATCTTTTGTGAGGCACATGTGCAATACTGACAAGAAATATAGTTTGTAATGCAGTCCGAGCATTAAATGCAGATTGTTCAGACGCACATCATCATTTATTAGACTGTTCTTTATTGCACTTTCAATAAGATTCTGTCAGTACAGCAGAGGCATTAATACGGTTATTTTAAAATACATCCATAAAGATGGAAGAAAATCAAGTGCCTTGTAGTGAATGTGTACTCTCTTAAATTAATGATCAGTTTTTCCCCAGGGTTGCAAAACCCCCACTTTATCATACATTGGCTTTCGTGAACATTACTGGCACTTGGATTTACTGTGGAGGTTGCAGAAACCAACATGTCAACCAGCTGTAGAGAGGTAATGGATTTCTACTCTGAGCTAATCATGTCTGCAGCCCTGCTCACAAATAAGTTCTAATTCAGCTCTGTACTGGAAAGCCAATTTACTCCAGGGAAACAGTCTACAACTAACCAACCATTCCTAAGAAACAGGCTGTCAAAAAAGACACCAAGAAAGACTGAGCTTTTTTGATGCTGCTTTGCTGTTAAGATTCAAAATAAATGCTGAAAAAAGTGTGGTGTAATGTGCAAATATCTTAAAAAGTGTTCGAAAAAGTCACATTTAAAAAGTAACAATATTGCATTACTTACAGTAAATATTTTTGTACAGAGGAAAAGGGTTTCACTTCCATATTAATATGTGCGTGTTTTAAGTACTGTATTGGTAGCAGGTGGCAGTTAACTACATTTTAATACACATTCACAATGTATGCCAGCAGCTATGTATGTGTATAAAAAGACTGAAGTTGATCTTTCTGAAAATAACTATTAAATATGCTAATTTAATTTATCATTAAAAGTTGATTAAACTAATTTGCTTACCTATAGGCAAATCATGCATTTTAATTGACAAAGTTAAAATTGTGCAATGCCATGAAAAAAAAGTAAC
Source organism: Sinocyclocheilus anophthalmus (assembly GCA_018155175.1). Taxonomy (NCBI): domain Eukaryota; kingdom Metazoa; phylum Chordata; class Actinopteri; order Cypriniformes; family Cyprinidae; genus Sinocyclocheilus; species Sinocyclocheilus anophthalmus. The sequence continues at coordinate 19,449 of JADLZN010000041.1, forward strand.
TCATAATTAGAATATGACCAAATTATGATTAATATTTGAATATTCTTGTGCAATGACACTTGTATGTGAAATTAATTTAAATGCAAGGAATATTGAAGCGGCTCGGGTATAAGAACCTAAAATATAGAATAAACTATGCCCTATATGGATTTGATATACAATTCTTTTTAGGTTGGTTTGGAATATTAAGCATAATTCTGACTGGGGTCCATTTTATGCTAGGAGTAAATACAAAAGGTTATGCACTTGCACTTTATCACTTCTCATATGCTCTTATCACTGTTGATGACAGGATATTTTATTTATCATGCACTGCATAGCAACTAAACAATATTTAATCAAAATTAATGCTAATGCTAAATTATTAATGTATTAAGTATAGTGTATAGAGGTAATAAATACTGACAATGCATTTTACAGCATAATGCAATCTTTTTTAATGTATTCCAATGCAGGTGTTGGACCTGAGAAAGAGATAAAAATTAAATTTTAATATAAATATTCAACCATTCTCTTATCTCATTGATTGTACGCATAGCATGCATGAAAGAGATAACAGGCCAAACAAATCTAACATATTTGTATGTCTTTACTTGGACAGAGACATATTTGCAAACTGGAAATTTGCATACATCTATTATAAGAAATATTTTGCTGTATTATATAGTGCTACAATGTGATTTTGTTGTTGTTAGCATACCTTTGCAGTTCCAAGAATGTGGTCACAATAAAAAAATAGATATAATATATAGACACTTGTATGTCTGTAGTTCTTCACACATGTAAGCGATGTGCATCACATAATTTCTAAACAAAACAAACATAAACATCTTTGCTGTGAAGCAACAGCAGGTAGGAAACGTCTTGGTTATGTTATGTAACCCTCTTTCCCTGAAGGAGGGAATGGATACTTTAGGTCGACTCTGATGTTAGGGGTCTCACTTGGGAGCCCCAATCACCTCTGAACATTACAAGAAATGGCCATGACTATTGGCAAGTGGAATTTGCATGCCAAGCCACTCCCTGTACAAATGGGTATATAAGATGGAGGCATGCATCCACTCATTCAGGTTTGTGCTGAGGAGCCGAGAAGAATCTGTCATTTCAAGTCGTCAGGTCAAAGTTGTGGCAATAGGATGTTCCCCTCCTTCAGGGAATGGGGGTTACATAATGTAACCGAGACATTTCCTTTCAGTCAGTCACATTTGGCATTAGGGGTCCCTATGGAAAGCACCACAATCAGAACTGTGTTATGAAAATTGAAGGTGCAGGTGCTGACAAGCAAGCGTGTCAGGACAGATGCACCTCAGTCCAGTACGGGCGTCCTGACTGAAACATCAACACAAGTACTGGACCCGGTAACAGACTCCTCCGCTGAGTCTGAGTGCCTCTGGGTGCTGGAGGAACTCGACCAGGGTTCACCACAGGGAACTTACTGGTAGAAGATAAGGCGCATATATACTAGCCAGAGGAATGCCCAGGAGCAGGCAACACTCCAAGTGTAGTGAGCCCTCACCCCCAGGGGGCATGACTCACCTTGTGACTGGTATGCCAAGTTGATGGCATCCACTAGTCAGTGGGCCAACCTCTGTTTGGAGACAGCCTTTCCCTTCTGCTGACCTCCAAAGCAAAACCAGGAGAGTGGTCAGGGCGGCTAAGCGTGGTTGCATTCCACGCAAGGACTAATGGACTACAGAGAGATCAAAAGATGACATGAGGCACGATCTACATGGATTCAATCTCCTTGCACCTTTCAGGAACCTGATGATCATTCTTCCCCAAGGATCTTCCAATATCTTGTCCTCACTGATCTTGGAAAGGCGTACTTGTGTAAACTCCGGGGCCAACTGTGCACCAGAGCATCCATGACGAAGGGAGTCTCGGTCAGGAAGTAGAATAGCTGGCAGTGGGAGTTGTCCTGGGAAGCGAACAGGTCTACCTGAGCTTCCCCGAATCGACTCCAAATCAGCCGGACTGCCTGAGGATGGAGTCTCCATTCTTCCAGAAGGGTAAGGTGATGTGAGAGCACATAGGCTGCGCGATTGAGCTCCCCCGGAACATGAATGGCCAACGTCGATTTGAGCCACGTTTGACTCCAAGGGAGGAGATGGCGGGTGTGTTGCGACGAGAGCACATTGTTGCTGCGTGGACGAGCAACAACTCGAGGCAATTGATATGCCACTGGAGCCCGAAGCCATTCTGGAGGCACCTGATGTGACAACAATGTGCCTCAACACTTGCTTCAGGGGCACACTTGCTCGTAGAAACCAAGGTCTAAAAAGGTGGTGACAAACCAGGTTAAAGCCCACCCACTGCGTGCCGCCACGTCATGCCCAACTTAGGACTCAGAAATCCGTTGTTGTGAATGACCCCGGCCCTCCAGCTCCTTCTATCTCTGTGTCGCCCATCTCAGGGACGCTTCACGGTCCCCCTTCGATGTCCCTCCTGAGGCATGTCCTCCTTAGGTTCTAGTCGGTGTGGAGCAGGTGTTGAGGTCGCAGGAGGGTGCCCTCAGCGACAGGCAAATGAAGAGCCGGACATTGACGGTTTGGCGACTGGAGATTCCCGCCAAGCAGGATGTGTTTAATGGTCTCTGTCTGCTTCTGGACTGCCGAGAACTGCAGGGCAAAGTCTTCGACAGTGTCGCCGAAGAGGCCAGCCTGGGACATGGTGCTGTTGAGAAAGCAAAATTTGTCAGCCAGGTTCAGGAGAAAGTGGCCTGGCCCGCAGCGCTATAAGCCTTGGCAGCCAGGACTGACATCAGCTTACATGCTTTGGACAGGAGTCACGGACGATAGCTCCAAGTGGTCACATTTTGTGGGCACAAGTGAGGGAGGGAGGAGGTCAAACTTGACTGAGTGGTGTAAGGATCCTTCCCCAATTTAATGAGCTCCTCATGAACATCTGGAAAGAAAGGCACTTGGGCAGAATATGGCTGAGAGTTACATCCAGAGTCCAGATACCAATCATACAGCTTCGAGTGCTTGAGCGATGGATGGAGCTCTTGGTGGCCCGACTTAGAGACTCCGACTGAGCTGCTACCGTTGCCATTGGAAAGGCATCTTGGAAGACACTTGCTATTCAGGAAACTGCTCTTTTAGCTAGAACGCCCAGGGGTGGACGGCAGCACTTATGTGTGCAGCTGCAGGGGTGAACGCACCACTGAATGTGTTTTATGAATGCAGCAGAGAAGGTCTTGAAGATTATAGTTTTCTTGTTTGTTCTTTACAGAAGAATAGGCGCCCACGAATTGATTGGCTCCAAAGCAAAACTCTAAATCAGTGGATGCACGTCTCCATCTTATATACCTGTATGTACAGGGAGTGGCATGGCATGCAAATTCCACTCGTCAATGGCCATTTCTTGTAATGCTCAGAGGTGATTGGGGCTCCCAAGTGAGACCCCTAATGTCAGTGTCGATGTAACATCAAATATGACTGACTTAAAGGAATCAAACTTAATGCATCCATGCCAATAGGTGTCAATATAAAGTCCAACACCACTGACACTATTGTGACAAATTAGAGTCATCTAAACATGAGCAATAGTCAAACTTGTTTTGCTCTAGAAGTAACAAACCTTTGTACTTAAAAGAACAAATAGTTACCTTTAGATGTCTGTGCCGTTAATCCCTTAACTGTCACCCCCCATTTTTTAAAATAGGTATTAAAGTGCACTATTCAAACTTAAATTGTTGTAATTTATTAACACTTTGGAATACAGACATAAGGTTGGTCTCTTTTTAAAGAAGAAAATCAGCAGATTATTGCAAAAGTGGAATTTTTTCAAAACATTAAGTATCAAAAAGTTAAAGAAGTTTAAATGTACTGTAAATAAAATGCACTATATACATTTTATTTTAATTATTAAAAATATTTTATATATAACAGGTTTTACTCTAAAATTGGTATAAAATTAAAGCCTTATGTCTAAATAAGTTATGTTCCAAATTTGAAGTTGATATGAAAAACATTTGAGGATCCTGTGACATTTTATTTAGGGCGTCATACCACAAACAGCCATTGGGTGCCATCCAAACTCCTTTAAATTTTTTAATGCATTTTTCTTTCACAAATGTCTAGATTTCTCTGTCAATATTACTTCTATCTGAAAATAACCACCAAATATGCAATACTGAAACTCAGACTTTTCCAATTATATTTATTTTGTCAAGATTATAAAAAAAGTTTGATTCTAAAAGACCATAATGCATTTTGTAATATGACACTTGACACTGCCCACTAAGGGGGAGGAGACCGCCAAAAGATTTTAAAGTACCATTTCTATGGTAACGCAATGTCCGATTTCACATGATGGATCTTGGGCTCCTAAGGTTTCAAATTATATATAATTTATGATGATTACTAAAAGATTTGATAGAGACAGCAAAAAGAGCGCCAAGTGTCCCACAGGTGGGACGGTGACAGTTAAGGGGTTTTAAATCAGATGTGTTGTTATATTCAGGTAAGTTACTATAAATATCATGACTTTAGCTGACTTGCTTAGCACAGAGAACTTAGAACTGTTACAACCCGCTATTACTTGCAGAAACATGTAGGGGAAAGTGGGTGAGAACGTGTCACATGATCAGCATGATGCGTCGCCATGGAAATATAAGGGGAAACGTTTTAAAATAGCAGCCGCCTAAAAAAACCTCACTCTGGGGTTTTTTTTTTACTCACTAGTGAAAAGGTTTAATTTCAATCTTCAATTGTTTGCATTTCTGAAACAATATGTTGAACACCAAATTTGTAGCCCTCCCAAAAACATACTAAACTGAGCCTTTGTTGAGTTAAATTAATAAAAAAAAAACTGAATTAGAATGAAGGAATAAACATCACTGAAGATTATTGGCATGGTAGATTTTCGGCAATGTTGAACACGCCATTAGGGACTACAGGTGGAAAGATACATGATTATAATGTTATGATAAGCATATTCTGGTTCTTATCTGATTCGTATCAGGCTGACATATTTCAGAACATAAAAATACATTAAATTAGGTTTGTGTTGCTAGTATGTTTTGATCCTTAGAATGGAAGAGAGATTGAATTGAATTTGTCAGTAAATTATATAAATTTCTGATTACAGAATGCATTTTACTTGTGAATTAAAACATTACACCTAATACTGATACTATACTATACTTCATCCGGTACTTAGTGTCTTTCATTTCAACATAAGAAAATATTTCTGCAATCTGCATCTGACATAGCATTTACATGTATTTACACAGTTTATGTATCACAGAGGGGATATGGATGCATTTAAACTGCAATTACAGATGCATAAATAGGCCTAATGTTTTGTTTGAAATACTGATATTTGAAATAATTTAAAACATGAAAAAAACTATTGAAATGTGAAATTAAAACCGCCAGTAGGTGACAGCAAGTGACTGTTAATGAGTGAGTCATTGAGTTTCAACCGATTCATTCAAACGGCTGATTCCTTCAGAAACAAAGCATTTGACTGTGTTATTGAGTGAATCACTGAATCATTTATTCAACCGATTCATTCAAAAAGCTGATTCATTCAATAAGTAAACACTGTCCATTGCTTAGAGATGCAAAACAGTGCTGTGATCTTTGTTAGGAACAGCAAAAAAAGGCAATATTATGTCTAAAATGTAAGTCACTTATTGCTTTACTGAACTTGTATAAAATGATTATTAAATGTGTTCATGCTGAAATCTGCAGAAAAAACGGTACTCTTTGTATAGATTAAGTTAAATATATTAAATATATAAATTAAAAACATACAGAAGCATTTGTTGCCATCTATAATTTAGAATGCCTGGAATTTTGAGATTTATAGACTAATAAATCACGTGCGTGCACTCTGTGTGTGATTTAGTGATATAGCCTACTTGATAAGTCCAGAATGGCACATCATACAACAACACTAACACTGATCAAAGACGATGCTATATCGCACAGCACAACTAGCCTCGACTTGAGTGGAAAATGAATCATCCGGGGTTGTGCACGCACTTGTTTGCACATGATCAAAGGTGTTTTTAGGAGTCAAACTTGCAAACACCAGACCACTGATTCATCAAACCTGCTACCGTGCAGTCCGTGTTCTTCTGACTTCTGACTATTTGTAGGTTAAAAGGTAACAATTGCTTCGTGGAAATGTATCCCGAGTACAAGCTAACATTTTAATTAGGAAAGGTAGTGAAGAAAAAGTTGGCTGAAATATAAAAACTCGAGTAAAGTACAGATACTCCCAAAAAAATACTTATTACTGTAACGGAGTATCATTACTTTGTTACACTACACCACTGATTGCAGGTTTATAGAAGTTCTGCTATGACCCCATACAGCAAATGAAATTGCTGGGTCGTTGAAGGACAGCACAAATGGTGGATTTGTATTTATGCAAATGTGTGCTGACACCATAGACTGAAGCACATTAATCCATGGAATTTGTTCTTTGGGCATGTGTGTGCATTACCTATTTTAAGTGTGGAATTTTTGTGGAACACTCACCCACAAAAAAAACAAACCAAAACAAACAAACAAAAAAATGTCTCAAGGCTGCATCAAATGCTTTGGAACGCCTTCGGCGAGACACCGTACTGAAGCATGTGTGAAATCAGTCCAATAGCGAAGCGAGACGTCACGAGCGGGGTGATGTGAGCAACCAGGAAGCATAAAGGCAAATCCGGCAAGCGCACATGTTAGCTTCTGCGGAAGCGAGCGCCTGCTGGGATGCAGGGAGTATGGCAGGAGACACAGCATCTCATTCCCTTCGGGGAACCACGGTTACATACATAACCTCAAGGCGTTCCCCTTCAGGAACTTGAGCTGCGTTGAGCGCTTTGGGAACGAGAATACCCACTGCACCATTTGAGCAAGTCCCTGTCTAGTGTGTATCTGGCGAGCACGTCAAGACGAGAGGACTTGGGACCCTGGAGTAGATGTCAGGTCCAGATTTTAGAAATGGATGAATGTGTGCGGAGAGGACCAGACTGCCGCAGCACAAACATCCTGAAGGGCCATGAGTGACTGGAGGCCAGAGGACTCATAGGCCAGTGTGATGGTCTCGACCACCCACCGACTCATGGTTTGCTTAGTCGCTGGAACCCTTTTCTTAGGTGGACCAAACAAATAATTGATCTTCTTTGCGCCACTGGGCAGCTCTGTGAACGTAAGTGACGTGACGTGGCCAAGTATGGTTACCCATACTAGGAATTAGTGCTCTGCATTTAACCCATCCTTAAGCCCTATTTGCACGGGATTAGTTTTACCTGGTGACCTCCAGTCATTTGTAATAATTGCGGAGGTTGTCTGTGATCTTAACCCCGTGCGAATCGGCCATGTCTGTAATTTGTAAAGTAAAAATTCCCCCGCAAATGACCTACCATATTTCGCCAAACACAGAGGTCCTGTGATAATATTAGTCCCGTGCGAATCGGCATCTCTGTGATTCGGCCAGCATTTGGCGGGTCGCATATAATTTTTCGAGGTTTTTGTTTGCTGTGCGCCTTTTTATCCATCTTCCGCGAAGAATGGAGCTGCGTTGGAGTGTTTGATAGTATTTTGGGTGTATATCGCTACACCATACAATTTGCAGAAAGAGAAAGCTGAAAAAGTTTTGAGGTTAATGTGTTGCAAATAAATCAAGCATAAAGCTTGAGATATTATTTTAACCTGGTGAAATGTAAATGACACAGCGCACAAAACTATATTAGTTTCTTTTTTTTAATCCATCTGGACCATAGAACGGGACTCTCAAAGCCTTGACATCCGGGTTATCCAGGAGTCAGTAAATTTGAGTAAAATCACAGGCTTCGCTTATCCCGTGCGAATGCACCACACAAAATTCAGATGTGGGGGGGGTCATTTCAAAATCACACAAGGTCCCCAGATAATACTAATCCTGTGCAAATAGGGCTTTAGTGCACACACACAGCAGTGAACACACACACACCATGAACACACACCCGGAGCAGTGAGCAGCCATTTAAGCTGCGGCGCCCGGGGAGTAGTTGGGGGTTTGGTGCCTTGCTCAAGGGCACCTCAGTCATGGTATTGAAGGTGGAGAGAGCGCTGGTTATTCACTCCCCTATCTACAATTCCTGCCGGACCTGAGACTCGTCCGCAGATTCTGAGATTCGCAACCTTTGGGTTATGAGTCCGACTATCTAACCATTAGGCCACGACTTCCCCGTGCTCGCACTGGACACAGCAGATTGAGTCTCTCCTGGCCTGCTTCCTGGAAGGGAGGAGGACAAAAGGCCTGTAGTACAATGGGACCTGGTGATGAGGTGGGCACTTTAGGGACATACCCGAGTCTCGGGTAAAGGAATGCCTTAACCATGCCCGGGGTAAACTCCAGGCCTGACACAGCAAGAGCCTGGATGTCCCCTATCCTCTTCAGCGAGGATATAGTGAGCAAGAAGATAGTCTTAAGCTTGATAAGCTTATCTGATGTATGTTCGATGGGTTGAAAGGGAGCTTTGCACAGAGCCTCCAGAACCACTGCCAGATCCCATGAGGGCACCTTGGTGCACTGTACTGGCCTCAGCCACCAGGTGCCACAGAGGAAATGTGTAACTTCCGGGTGTCTTCCCACTGACTGATCACCCTGAAGGGTGTGGTAAGCAGCTATGGACGCCACATAAACCTTCAGATTGGAGGGGGATAACCCTGCGGAGAATCGCCCCTGCAGAAACTCCAGAACTGAACCAACTGGGCAGTTGACTGGGTCTTGCAGCCACTGTCCATTCCAAGAGGTGAAAAGTTTTCACTTCAAGGAGTACAGTTTCCTCGTGGCGGGAGCTCTGGACTGGAGAATGCTCTCAACAACCTCAGTTGAGAGACCGGATGCTATGAGCTGTGTCCCCTCGGGCCACACCCACAACTTCCATAACTTCGGGTGGGGGTGAAGAATGGTGCCCCCCACCTGAGAGAGGAGGTCCCTCCTGATCGGAATCTCCAGTGGAGAGCCGTCGAGGAGGGACACCAGGTCCGAGAACCATACTCGGGCCGGCCAGCAAAAGATAATACAAGTGGACCCCGTCCCAGCGTACTCTCTCCAGACACTCCGGGAGCAGAGCAACGGGCGGAAAGGCGTACAGACGAAGCCTCGGCCATGTCTGCACCATGGCATACAGCCCAAGTGGAGCTGGATGCGTGAGGGAGAAGCAGAGCGGACAGTGTGTCATTTCCTGTGACGCGAATAGATCCATTTCCGCCTGGCCGAACTTCCCCCAAAGGAGCTCCACCACTTCTGGGTGGAGCCTCCATTCCCCGGGCCTTAGCCCCTGTCTTGACAGGATGTCTGCTCCCTGATTGAGATGCCCAGGGATGTAGACTGCTCTTTGCAAGAGAAACTTCCCCTGAGCCCACAGGAGGATCTGGCGCGCCAGCGTGTAAAGGGGGCGCGAGCGCAGACCACCCTGCCGATTTATGTAGGAGACCACCAATGTGAGGACAAGCACATGATATCCCCTTAGATCTGGAAGGAAGGGGTTCCAGAGCTCGAAACACGGCCAACATCTCCAGGCAGTTGTTGTGCCACATGAGATGATGGCCTTCCCACAAACCTCGGGCAGAACAGCCACTCATGACTGCCCCCCAACCCATGAGGGAGGCATCCGTCATTAGCGTTACATGACGACAAGGAGCCCCCATCGATGGGCCTTGAGACAGGGACCAAGGTTTCTTCCACATGTCTAAGGCACGTAAGCATTGCCGCGTGACCTTGATTATGCAAAGCGGGTTGCCCCTTGGGGAAAACCCCTTGGCCCTGAGCCACCACTGCGAGGGTCTCATGTACAGCAGGCCAAAAGGTATCACATTGGACGCAGCTGCCATCAAACTCAACAGCCTCTGAAACTGTTTGACAGTAAGTGACTGGCCTTATCTCACTCCTCTCATGGCTGTGAGAATCGCATTTATACGAGCAGGAGACAACTGTGACTGCATAGTTGTCAAATCCCACACCACGCCCAGATAAGTATTAAAGAATAGCATAGTTCACACCACAACTATTACGATAACGATACAGAGGAACGATATCGTTGTGATCACTTTCAAAAACAATTTTTCCAGCCGATGAACGATAAAAACATTGACAGCCAATAAGAATCCATCCTGCTGTAACGAGCTCAAGAATTTAAAGCGGCAGACGCATGTGTGCTTAGAAAAAACAGACGACATTGTTCGCTGGGCGTAAACGTTATCTTTATAGTTATATTCATATATCGCTCTTGAGTGAAAGGGGCTTTATTAGTATGCGGATGCCCTGGAGTCGCAGCGGAGCCAGTGCCGCATCCACACACTTCGGGAAAGTGCGGGGTGAGAGTGATAGACCGAATGGAATAACCCGATATTGGTATGCTTCGCAAACCTGAGGAACTTTCTGTGTTGAGGAAGGATGGATATATGGAAGTATGTGTTCGTGAGATCTATCGTGACAAAACCAGTCCTCAGACCTGATTTGAGACACAATCTGTTAACATCTTGAACCGAAATCATTTGATAGCATGGTTCAGAGACGCAGATCTATGATCGCACACAACCCCCCAATCCTCGTCGGAACGATGAGCGAGAGAGGAGGAACAACTCTATGGCCGCCTTCCTCAAGAGAGTTTACTCTTGTTACCATCCCTAAAGAGCCTGATCAGGGCCCCACTATGGTAGGACATAACCCCATTGAAGTGCGGGGGAAGCGAAACGAAATGAGGCTGTAACCTTCCCTAGAGTGCAGGACCCATTGAGACATGTTTGGCAGAAGTTTCCACGCTGCCAGAACATCTACTTGGGGAACCAGTATCTCGAGACTGGCGTCTGGTGTTACTAGAGGAGCCACTTTGGTGCCCTGAAATGGTTGACCGGCAGGGAACAACCGATCTAGGCTCTCTCATCTGAGGGGGCGAGCTCTTCCATGCCGTACCGTCGCCGGGCGGCAGCTGGGAATTTTAAATGGCTGGGACTGCTCCCGCTTAGCAGTCCCAAAGACCTGGGGGTGGCAAGGGAGGAAGCGCTGGAATGCCGCCTCCTGAAATCTCTCAATGATAGTGTTCTTTTATCTACTGCGTCGCTGAAGAGGCCAGAAGGCGATAGTGGGGCATCCAGCAGGCACAATCTGTCCTTATCTTGTAACTCGGACAGATTCAATCACAGGTGTCGATCCGTGGCCACGAGAGCTGCCATGGAACAGCCGATGACTCTGGCTGTTTCCTTGGTGGCCTGAAGCGACAAATTTGCATCGGATTCCTCTCCTTCCCTAGTGTCCAGGTCTTTTAGCAGGTCGGCCTGGTATGCCTGCAACACCGCCATAGTGTGCAGACACGCACCGGCCTGACCTGCCGAGTATACGCTTTCCCAACCAGGCTGGATGTCAGTCTTACTGGCCTAGTGGGAAGCTTCGGGGCCTTCAGGGATGATGCTGAGGACGGAGACAGATAGCTCGCGAGCGTCTGTTCCACCGCCGGTATCGCCCCATATCCCTTCTCATTCAGCCCTGTGATGTTAGATTAATTGGATACTGTCGTGCTGAAGAGTGGGGACGAATATGGTTTATGCCATGATCTCGAAAGCTCAGAATGGAGATTGGGGAAAAAAGGAAGGCCCCGATGTGAAGGTTGCGATCTAGCTTTAAGGAAGCGCTCGTCCAACTTGCTCTTGGGATGAGCGTCCTGTTTCTCTGCTGGCCATGCGATGTTCAGTTTAGCTATAGCACGAGTCACGACTTCCACGAGCTCCTCATACGCGAGGGACCGCAGTGGCGAGTCCACAGTCTCCTCCTTGTCGACGCTCATCACATCAACCTCCTCGGCGGAAGATAGATGAAGCGCCTGGCCCTCTCTCCAGGGGGAAGAAACTGCAGGGCGGGCTTCCGATCCCTGAGAGGGGGCCGTGGATCTAGCGGGTGAGGACCGAGATAAGGACGAGCCCGTCTCGGATCCCTCCGCTAAATCCACTTGCGATCCCCATGATAACAGGAACAGCAGGGCCGAACCCAGCAGGATCGCGAACCTGGCCGCTTTCATCGAAGACGGCCAGGCGGGAGCGAAGCACACGGAGCAGGAGAAGCTCACAATAACAAACTTGAAACACCGTCAGCTCGCCACATTTGCTTTAGATTTACACTTTGGCATTTTTCTCTCTTGCTATACAGAATTTCACTGACTGAATGAGTGTTTTGCATACATTCACACACACACACACACACACACACACACACCCAGACGTGCTCGCTGAAGAGCAAAAAGCTAACATGTGCGCTTGCCAGATGCGCCTTTATGCTTCCTAGTTGCTCACGTCACCCCGCTCGTGATGTCTCGCTTTGCTATTGGACTGATTTCACACACGCTTCAGTACTGTGTCTCGCCGAGGGCATTGCCAAAGCGTTCGACACAGCTTGAGTTCCTGAAGGGGAACAGATGTTTCATCATTGCATAGATTGTCATAATTATGGTTTTTATAGCATACATACTGGTGTTTGTTAACCTATAACCTAAGTTCATTTAGAAACGATAGACATAACACATTATGTCATGTTTGTGATTTTTTTAAAGTAGATTCCACTACTCCTGAAATGTTTTATCAAAACAACTTTTTTGCACAAAGTATTATATTACTAGAGTTTTTGTATTACAGTACAACCAATCGGTAAGTTTAAAAAAAAAAAAAGTATGATCCTGGCCACTGTATATATATATAGATATATATATATAGATATATATATATATCTATCTATAACAGGACTAATTAGAGGTCCATTGTGATCTCATAGAGCAGATCCACCTGATTGTAAGTTAGGTGACCGGAGTTCTGAAAGATGGAACATGGAGACATTCTAATTCCATGGGCTATCCATAAAAATCGGAATTTAGTATCTATGATTTTATTTTTCTTGACTTAGTTATTGATAAAAAAACAAAAACTGGGATGAGAATTATACAGAGTTCTGCCCATGAATACACTAACGCAATCTGAAATAATGCATAATTAATCACATAGTGCAGCTGTATGGTTTCTTTCGCATAAGCAGTCAATGAGCTCGCTGCTCAACATTCAAATTCTTAGCTACTGCTAGCTGTAGCAGTTTCGAAACCCTCCACCTTCCCCAGCTCCAACTGTATAGATCTGCCTGGATAATTTGTTATACATGGGGTATTAAATGTTTTATGTGCAGCAGCAGTATTTCTTACAGGCTCACAGCAGCATGTTGTGGATGTATTGGCAGTAGCAAATATCGGTACTTGCTCTGCAGCGTAGCAGATCTATTCCGCCAAAGACCAAATACATTAACATTGTCATGTATTTTGCCATGCTAAACTCTGCAAGAGTTGCCATGAGAGAAATATTTTTTTTTCTCCATACTGTAAATAATAATTCATTGTATATATTAGTGTTTCCCAACCTTTTTTTAGTCGCGGCACCCTTTGGAAATTTTAACAAACTTGTGGCACCCATACAAAATAAATTGTCACAATATTTGAATTTCTAACTTCGATATGATAATTTGAAAAGTATAGATATTCGGTACAACAGGGAAGAAATGCAGAATATAATGTCACACAGATATTTTTAATATCATTAAAAAATTTTGTCCATCAATGGTGGCAATCAGTAGGCTAATTTCTAATGAAGAGACCAATTTATATGACAGATTTTAAAAAAGGCTTTTATACATATGTAAACATTAATATTTAATTACCATTATAACTAGCTATCTCACAAATTTTTGCTCACTCAGTGTTTTTTAAATTTTACAGTGGGGTAATTTTGGTGCAGTAGCACGAGATAGCTTGATTTAAAAACTTTGAATTTAATAAAAAATGACAAGTAAGCAGTCAGTAATAAAATAAGAACAAATAAAGAAATTAATAATGATAGCACAAATAAAAAATAATGACAGGCCTTTGAATTAAATAAATTGCTTTTTAGTTTTTCAGGTAGGTCTAACAGTAGGGTTAATATATTTAACTTTTTTTTTTTACCAATTATCCAAATAATGTTTAATCTTAGAAAGCTATTATTATCAGGACACATGAGTATAGCGGTTAGCAGATCAATGAATGCGAGGGCAGCGTTACCAGAGTTGCCCATATACCACACCATGGTACAACACAGTAGGGCTATTGCAGACAGAAACAATACTGTACGACATCGATGTTTCCTGTCGGCTCAACGTTTGAGTGGAATTTGCTGTTCCGATGAGCATGAACGGTATACGAGTGGAGCGACTGAGCGGAGCACACACGCATAGAGCAGGATAATACGCAGAGCGTCACACCATGTGAAAGTGAAACCTGAGCGGTGAACTAATTTTCGGGAGCCTAAATTTTGGTGCATCTCTAATTATTGGTGACATCAGAAATGGATATTATATAATAGATGCTTTTTTAACATTTTAGCAATTTAAAAATATAAAAAAATATTTTTTACACCGCACCTCTGCTCTCGAATGACGGCACCCCGGTTGGGAAACACTGGTACATATTAGTATTTTTCTGCATATTTTTTATAATTAATAATATGAGAAATAACTGTAGTTACCACATATTAAATAATTAATTAGTATTCATAATATAGTTAAACATATTTTAATTCACCAAACCGATGTGTACTGTGTACAGATCCACAACTTAGAAATTTAGGTTGTGCTTTTGGAGATGGTTCTGTACTGTGGCTTTAGGCTTATTACCCTTTTGGCTCTTCTGAGCACAAAGATGTGCTTTCTGCAAATGTAATGTTGCAAGGTAATTATTATTTATTCATAATCGGTGTACTTTCACTTATATGTTAAGATGTGTGGTGACTACTGTATTGTGAAGGCAGAACTTTTTGGAATGTTTAAAATTGTTTGCAAAATAATTCCACACTCTTCAGGCCCTGTTATGTCGTGTACACAAACAGTATTACTTTAACCCTCGAGCATCCTAGGGACAAATATGGACAACATATATATATATATATTTTTCTTAATAGTTTCCTTAATCTGAGCAGTACAGTACTTTTTTTTTTTCAAAGTTTGCCACCTGAACACACACACAAATTGACTCAATTTAACAATGTTAAGTGGTTGAAAAAAAGACCCCAGATGGCAAATTGTTTGTGGGCCTTATATGGTTGAATTTAAGCTGTTGTTATGGCCCATAACATGGTATAACTTGTTTGGTTTACATTAACATCTTGTGAAGTCGTTCTTATCTTTCTGCCACCTCCACGGTCACCAGCTAGATGAAACTTTTTTGATCTCCAGCTCAGTTGTGTGCACATACACGATTTCTTCTTACAGCATCTACAATAGGAGCATACAGATACAGAGTTAAAAATACATTTAAGACACCACCAGTCTATGACTATGACTTTCAACATTCATTCATGGCGTGGGAACAGTAGGCAACTATGCATAACTGAGACTGTTAGGTACCACTTTTTATCTCGTTTCCAGACAGGATTGAAGATCACTTTCCAGGGAAGTTAATGACCTTAAGTCTTTAATTGGAAGCTGTTTTGGATTTAAATGGTTAGATTCTGTGATGTCATGAACATTGTTTGATTTGAGATCTTGCACCATCCTTATAATGTCCCTCTGCTGCTCCATAAGCATTTTTTGTTTAGTTATTATGTCATGGAGAAGTGCTGAAACATTAAACACAGGAATTAGAAGGTTTACCACACCACCCATGCTATGAAATGAGCCTTACACCGACAGTGAATATATAATAGAAAACAAAGAGAAATCTTACATATTATGAATGAGTCACAGCTTGAGAGGATTTTCCTCTGGGGTTTGGGTGTTTCACGATGCCACGGTGTCTGCAGTGGGTGGTTTTGTCATTGTCCTAGAGGACCTGGTTAACGGCTGAACAAATCCTTTTGGATTGTGGTTGTATGCTTGTGGCAATTTTTTTAGGGGTGTGGTGGCCTCCTCATCAGTGTCTCATTCATCCAGTAGGCGCTTGTTTCATCTTTAGAGAAGGCACGAAATGTAATGATTACTAAATTTGATAAAGCGAGGGTGTTATGTTCATGTGAATATACTATTCAGTGAAATATTCCTTTTTTTGCAGTTAAAAAGAAATGTGCATGTTAATTTGTTAAATTGCACAATGATACAAAGACCTTCTGGACAGGTCTGTGTCAAGGAATTACATAATACAACGGTTATTTTGCGTTTGGTGCCATCAGGGAGTCAGGCATAGCCTCTGACTGGAGATCAGTCTGTTCTGCAAGAGCTTCCAGCATGCTTTACTGTAATTATCTATGAAAGATATAATGTAAAAATCAGAACAATCTGAACAAATGTCTACCATTTAGCCTTTTAAATTAAACATACTGTATACAGAAATGATGTATACACTTGCAGTATAGATAATTTTAACTTTATATGCAGACAAATACTCCAGGGGTTGCCTCAAACACTTGGTGTCTGGGACTAGGCTTAAGCCTAGGGAAAAAGTTTAAATTCTATTATTGTGATCTAGTGAAAGCAGGTGAATAATTACCTTAAACAATAAAATGTATTTAAATGTTTATATGGAGGCCATAAACACACATCATTCTTTACCCAGATTGCAGGCAAAACCTCAACTTCGTCTGTGTCAACAAAGTTGACTGTGTGGCACATGATTTATGCAAGCAAAACACATATGTGAATAAACAACTTATTTAAAAAAGGGGTAAAAAAAGATAATATAAAGCCAATACAGAAAAGCAGTTATGACTCGTAGTTGTCATTGTAATGAATCAGCTCATGGGAAATATGAATAATTAACCATAACTAGTTATAATTAATTATGAATATTTTAGATCCGCTGTAGATATTTAGCTGACCTCTCAGGGTCAACTGTCTTGTCAATTCTAAGAATGTTAATTCCCTGGTTAAGGAAAATAACTTTCTTAATGTACAATACTACACAGAGCATATAGCATACATCTGCATGATTAGTGACTCCGGTTATGAGCAAACAATGAACACGTCAAGTGTGATACAAGTAAGGTTTTATTAACTACATAAACACTTAAACTAGTCTAACATACTACATAAACACATAAACTGGTCTAACATCCTACATAAACACATAAACTGGTCTAACATACACACACACACACACACATAGTTGGTATAGGAAAGGGTTAAAGTTTAACTCAGTACAGAAAGAGACATAAGGAATGACATTTATGGAACCATTTGCATATTCAGCAAATCTAAAACCTGAGGGAAAACGTCAGATTCTGAGTTCAAACACACCTTTGAAAAAAGGTGCAAATGATACCTAATGTATCAATTAATAAGACTAAGTTTGATACTTGCGAGTCTCGGCTGTCTGAAAGAGATTCCTGATGCAATCTTAAGGCCCAAGATCTTGCTGAAATTAGTTGATGAAAAGAACCAGTTTGAGTCAGAGAATCTTTGGTGAATGGAAAAGTCAAGGCCGAAAGGCCTGGCACAAAGCTTTGGTATCCTGAAGCGTTTTCTCACATCTTCATCTTAGCATCTGACCGAACCACCGACTGGGCGGGTCACATGGTGTGTCAGCTTTAAGGTCAGAGAAGATCCCCGCTCTCAAGAGGGCTTATCCAATGAGAAAGACGGAAATCCCAAGGTCGGGCGTTTTGAGATCCTGGGGAGTTTATGACTCTTTGTGTGGAAACATGGTACTTAGTATCTGGAACTTGAATCGAAAATACTAAAGATTCTCAGGACACTAATATATTGCCTATGTACCAACATATAATATACAATCTTGTTTAGATCATCAGAAGGCGAATTCATAGATACTAAACACGGTATATGTAAGGTTATATGAATGAGTGGTTTATCGTAAGCATGAATAAAATAGTCTATAATACAACAGATTAATACAAAACAGCAATAATATACACAATGGCCTGAAGAATATGTGTGTTCATTCAAAGAAAGGTTTTCCTATTAATTAATTAGTAGAAAAGTCAATTTCTGCTCTGCCTTCTACTCACATTCCTGGGGGGGTCATAAAACCAGTGATATCATGATTAGTTGTCATGGTGACCAAGGGGGCCTGGTGTTCAGCAGAAATCCTGGCATCCAGTTTATTGAGTGAGGGGACTGTGACGATTTGTTAATCTAATGAATAATTGATTTGTTAAATCAAATAAAAATTAGTGTGTCAGATTGGTCGAGACGCTACACATACTTGTGTAGATTGTGTCCAAGCATAGCACACAATCTCAATTTGCAATATTTTTAATTTATATTAATTCATTTTCCCCTCTTTTAACAGCCCTTTTTCATGTTACTTCACTCACTGTAAGACCACGTTTTCCGTTATGCACTAGAAATGGGGACTGAGAATAATTGTAGTACCTTTAACATAAAAACAACTGAAATCCAATGACAGAAAAGAGTTAAATACGAACAAATCGCCAATCAAGTAACACACTGTAGAAGAATGGGTGTAACCTACATGTTAGTTGAGATTTTAAAAGAAGAAATAACTTACCTTGATGTATTAAAGCTCCAAAAGACAAAACCAAGGTATAGCGTGATCACAAAAAGTTTGAATAGTAGTTTGAATTCCCCACCAGACTGTTTTGGTAAATGTGAGTGGCTGGCTAACAGCTACGCAACTTCCAGGTCCTCTGGTAAGCGGGGTGTGCTCTTCTTCTCATCTCGTGGTGCGCTAACATAAACATTTCTTTAATTATTTATAATATCCAAAAGTATCTGCTATTTTAATAAATATCGTAAGGGATTTATAAAATTAGGAAGACACATCTTACACCAGTTTTACTGTAAATCGCATTCATGCCTGAGATCTTTTATTTACTCTTCGGCTAGCCAAAACCCACCCAGATCTCAGCCGAATATTTTTAATTTTTTCTGGCGGACCAAACTCCAGCCACGGCCAAATATATACAATTTGCTTTTAGTTTCTTTTTGGTTGGCCAAACTTCAGCCAGAGCTCACCCAAATGCTGTTTCACACCAGACTGTGAAAAAAAGAACCCGCGCCAGAATTAAGCCAGAAGTGCCGAATGTAAGCCAGTCTGCCACACTCTGTGCTGATTGGACTTATATAGGAAATAAATCGGAAATAATAAAGCATTCTGCATTAGTTCAGGCAGGACTTGTAGTCAAGCTTCGCTATCAGCTGATTAAAAAAAAATAAATAAACATAATAATCATAATAATAATAATAATAATAAATTAACCCAGCCATATCAGCTGATCAATATATGCACCAATTGGGGAACAGGGTGTCTTATTTAAACATCACTTCAGTCAGCCTGCTTTGCTTCTTCCAATGAAACTGCTTTACAAACTACCTCAGCACAGCTCCTCTAACTTGTGTATAACTAAAACAATCTTTAATCATCTGTTGTCATGTTGCATCTTTGTTCTAGGGGATTTCTGTGCAGCTCTCCAGTCTTAATGGGACTGCTACCCCTACAAGCCGCTGCTATTTCCCTGTCGTAACTTTTCATGGAGCTCATGAAAAGGACTGGAATTTAGAACAGAGCCATGCCGCCAAATGGAAATTCAGCAAAGCATGCCAATAAAAAGGTGACTAAACATGCTATAGTATTTAATTTACATATATTATTATTATTATTATTATTATTAACTTTTGACTTAAAAGGTCCTGACTGAACTATAATTCAGAGCATTTCTTTGTATTTGTCCAATAAAAAACAATAAATCCAACACAATGCAGATCAATGCAGAACATTCTCAATGTGGCAAACATTCACACGCGCACGGGCGCACACACACATGCTTTTTTTTAATTAGACACACTTATAACAGAGCGCTTTTTTTGTCAAATAAAAACTGTCACTCACACATACAAAAACAAAGAATTGAATGAGCCAATGACTGAGCATTTTTTAATGTTCCAATCAGCCACTGCGCGCACACACACACACACACACACACGCATATACACACACACTTCAAAATCAGATAAAAGTCCTACTGCAAGATTTGTTTATTAAAACAAACAAAAAGACATCAAATCATGTCTGAAGCATGCTACTTGCTAGGTTTATAGTTTATTCTTATCTGTTTGGTACTTTCTACATTTACTTTTTTTGAGTAATTGAAATTTGATGGGGTTTTTTTCTACTTTGTCTTTTCCTTATAGATCGGGGTACAAGCAGTGCAGAGCTTGCTCAGGAATGGCAGCAGGCAGGTGTGAGTGCATCTGAACGCACAGTGAGGTGAAGACTTTTGGAGGATAGCCATGTGTTGAGAAGGGCAGCAAAGAAACCACTTCTCTCCAGGAAAAACATCAGGGACAGACTGATATTCTGCAAAAGGTACAGGGAATAGACTGCTGAGGACTGGGGTAAAGTCATTTTCTCTGATGAATCCCCTTTTTGATTATTTAGGGCATCCGGAAAAAGCTTGTCTGGAGAAGAAAAGGTGAACGCTACCATCAATACTGTGTCATGCCAACAGTAAAGCATCCTGAGACCATTCATGTGTGGGGTTGCTTCTCAGCCAAGGGAGTGGGCTCACTCACAATTTTGCCTAAGAACACAGCCATGAATAAAGAATGGTACAACAAAATCTTCCGTGAGCAACCTCTCCCAACCATCCAGGAACAGTTTGGTAATGAGCAATGCCTTTTCCAGCATGATGGAGCACCTTGCCATAATGCATAAGTGGCTCGGGTAACAAAAGATCAAAATTTTGGGCCCATGGCCAAGAAACTCCCCAGACCTTAATCCCATTGAGAACTTGTGGTCAATCCTCAAGAGGCGGGTGGACAAACAAAAACCCACAAATTATGACAAACTCCAAGCATTGATTATGCAAGAATGGGCTGCCATCAGTCAGGATGTGACCTAGAAGTTGATTGACAGCATGCCAGGGCGATTTGCAGAGGTCTTGAAAAAGAAGGGTCAACACTGCAAATATTGAGTCTTTGCATAAACAATGTAATTGTCAGTAAAATGGAGTAACATCTGACAAAAAATCTAAAATCACTGAAGCAGCAGACTTTGTGAAAATTAATATTTGTGTCATTCTCAAAACTTTTGGCCATGGCTGTACAGCCAAATAGTGGCTATTGATATTTTTATACCATCACATTTCACCAGGTGTCACCAAATTTTTAGGTTTTGGTGTCTGAACTTACCTGGAATAGTATTATTATATGATTATATATTTTTTCTGAAGTAAAATCAATATTAAATATAACATAAAATAATCATATTTTACATACAAATATTGTACTTTTAGGTAAATAAATAATACAAAAACACCAAAAATCACAAAAAAATGCATACATTGTTTTTATTTTATCGAATATAGTGATATGACATAAAAAAAAGAAAAAAAACAAAGAATTGGATCACTTCGTGCCCAAATTTGGCCATGAAGGACCAATTCAGGGCTGCTATACAAAGGATGCTTGAGGGTTACCATGAACAGTTAGTATGTGACTACCTTGAAACCAATAACTGTGTTTCTTGTGATAACTGATCATAACAGTGTTCTTCATAAATAAAGATTGCAGACCCCTCTGTTGGTGAAAGTAAATTGCTCTGGTAACCAGCAGGCGGTTTTTTGGTTTTGTTTTTTTTCAGTGTATTTGTGAGGTGTTTTGAATGTGCTGCAAAAATTGGACATTTCTGATGACATGACACCAAAAACTGAGGTGAATAAGATGAATATAGCATGGTTAGCTTTCTGATTTTGACTGTAACAAGCCTGTTTTGCTGATGGACTTTTTATAGTCTCTCACTCTGTTTACACCGATTCTCTATTACAGGTGGATAGTGGATAATAGATACCCAGAATGATAGCTTGAGGATCTTGCTCCACTGCTGTTGCAGAGGTTGAATAAATAGATTTTTTTTTTCCCGACTACGACAAGCCACAACACACTAGTCCACAGCAGACCATCAAAGAAACATAAAAGAAAGCCCTGCAATTTGCTTCAAGGAGTTACAAAATCAATACGGGAACAAATATCTGTTTAATACTTTGGAGATGCTAAATGGCACAGACAAGGGTGATTAGACAGAATATCCATGGTTTGAAAATATCTGAAAATACAGTTGCATCATAACCATTCAAATGTGCTGAATGGATTTTGAATGCAACTTGAAAACTTTTTGTATCTTCTAACTAATGTTTTAATTTATTTGCTCCAAATTCACTCATCACTAAACTTATCAAGTACCTTACTAAATATGAATAAGCAGAAAATTAGCAGTTTATTGAGACAAAAGTTATATGTAATGGTTTGTTAAATGGATAATTGGACCTTAAAATAAAATGTGACCCAAAAAAATCGAATTAAATGGTAGCAGGAAAAAATAAAACAAATAAAACAAAGACAACATAACGTTTATAAAGGATGTAATAAATCTCAAAGTTCACACTAACAATTAAAGGTCAGTGACTCAAATGAACATAAAAGTCATATATCAGGACATCACAGCTGTCAGAGAAAAGAGCTCAAACTAACATCTAGAGAACATATTCTTAGACCTACAATGTGTTTGACATTTTCAGCTTCTATTTAATTTAAACATTTAAATTCACCCAGATTTAAGTCCTTGTAATCTCAATTTACGCTGGTCATTATGTCATTATTCCAATGAATAAACAAACAAATGTTTGTTTGTTTGTTTGTTTGTTTGTTCGTATGCATGCATGCATTTAGGATACTCTGTTCTAATGTCACACAGGGAAAGGACTTTGCAGTGGTGTTGCACCAGAATGCATCATCAAGACCATTCTCCATTCAGACTGCTAGTAAATCTATAATGCTTAGCTTCCATATTTTCCATCCTTTCAGTCTTAATGTAAATAAACAAATACTGCAGCCCTCTAGAGATTACCGCATATAAACTGTAGGCAAATGTATAAATCAAAATCAATCAAATTACTTCTCAATCAAGCATCTACATGTGCCGCTTCAGTTGGTTGAACGCATATGACATGGTGCTGAGTGGAAAGCAGCATGTAATCTGGGGGTGTTATGGCTGCGGTTTAGCGGTAAATTAGTCCCTATGGGATGCCATCAGAGCATGTGTTTTACACAGCAGGCATAACAAGCCTTAAGTCAGACATTTGATTTGAACTTCCCATAGCAAGCAGGATAAAAAAATAAAAAATAAAAAATGGATGGGTGTGCATTACAGTCTGCTTGAGTATTTCATGTTCATCAAGATCATATAGTTTACATAGTATTTTGATTAGACAATGCTCTCTCTAGAACTACAAATTAATCAGTTTTGTCGATTTGTTGTTGCCAGTCCTTTGTTTTTTGCATAGTTCTGTTGTAAAGATACCAGACACATTGTAAAAAGCCCTCCTTTCATGTACAAAACACATTTGTGCTGTCCTTCCGAGTAATATCAATTGCAGTATTTTATGAGATAAACTCATAAAATACTGCATATAAAACAGAAAATGAGAGAAACATGTGAACTGGGACCTCAACAATGATCAGGCAATATTTGCATTATCTGCGATGCATGCTCGGAGAAATTTGTTGGTTATAAAAAAATATTATTATGCGTTCAAGCCTCAGAGAAACTGATAAATCAACACATACTGTAGAAACACTGGAGAGATTTCAGTCTTCTGATATTGTTGTGTTCATGTTTTATTATATTTATATTGGACATTTTTCACCTCAATATTTTGGATCCCTACACTCTTAAAAATAAAGGTGCTTCAAAAGGTTCTTCAAGCGATGCCATAGAAGAACCATTTTTGGTTCCACAAAGAAACATTCAGTCAAATGTTCTTTAAAGAACCATCTCTTTCTTACCTTTTTGTAATCTGAAGAACCTTCTTTCGCCCCAAAGAACCTTTTGTGAAACAGAAAGGTTCTTCAGATGTTAAAAGTTCTTTATGGAACCATTTAGACAAAAAGGTTCTTCTATGCCATCGTGAAGCACCTTTATTTTTAAGAGTGTAAGCTTTTAACCTATTACCATGTCTCAACAATATAAACAACATAAGCAGATTAAAGTACAGTCACATTTTATAAAAAAATAACATTAAAACATATTTATAAATGACTTTAATGTGCTGCATTCTAGATCTATATCCTAAGTCTTTTAACAGATTTGTGTGAATGAAACTGCGGGTTGTAATTGATAAAATTTTCAGTGAAGGCAGTCACTCATTCAGAAGTTAAATCCGAACTTTATTTTGTCGCAAACAGTGTCAATGCGTGAGATTTATGTTTTAGCCAATGATAGTTGATTTCATATAACTTTAATACTTAAATGTCTAATTAAATGAGTGTGTGATTTAATCATTACAGGTGATCATAATCACTGAATAAACACTTAAATGAGGGTCTTCACACAATCCAATTGTATAGGTTCGGAAGACTTAACATGTTCTATTCAAGGTGAATTTCTGATAAATGTTGCTCAAAGTGGAAAGTCCAAATTGAAAATCATATCTTGATGACAAAATTATATACCAATATGTGACCCTGGACCACAAAACCAGTAATTTTTTTTCAAAACTGAGATTTATACAACACATGAAAGCTGAATAAATACGCTTTCCACTGATATATGGTTTGTTAGGATAGAACAACATTTGGCTGAGATACAACTATTTGAATATCTGGGATCTAAGGGAGCAAAAAAAAATAAAAAATAAAAATATTGACAAATCGCCTTTAAAGTTGTCCAAATGAAGTCTTTAGCAATGCATATTACTAATCAAAAATTTAGTTTTGATATATTGACGAACAAACAACCCCCAACAAATAGGACATTTACAAAATAGCTTCATGGAACATGATCTTTACTTAATATCTTAATGATTTTTGGTATAAAATAAAAATCTATCATTTTGACCCATACAATGTATTTTTATTTGTATTGCTACAAATATCCCTGTGCAACTTAAGACTGGTTTTGTGGTCCAGGGTCACATATTTCATGATAATAATGGCAATTGATGCTTAAGGTTTATCACTGAAAGCATTGAGCTTACCAGCAGACCGGCACAAGCTGCAACATTTGACACCTTGCAAGTGAGAACCGGTTGTGTATTCATATTGACTGTGACCAGTGATAAAATGTAAATAACCACATATTTCTGCATCTCAGATGTTTGTTTATGCTGAATATTTAATGCCATTTGAGTTGATTGCACACATAATATGCCTCCCAAATCAACTAATTTGTATGCGCAAAATGCTATGCATAACCCATTAAAAATGCTTGAATAGAATTTCCATGTTTCCTCATTTAAACACTGTAAGCTATATTTACTCTACCAGCTGTGCACTTGTGCATCCTCCACAGCCTTTAATAGCATGATTCACAATTTAACTTTTTATATATGGTACCAACAATCCGTCTTGTCAGTGGAGATCACTGAAATGTTTTTAATTCCTATGAGACTGTGGTTGGTTGTCAATTAATGTCTTCATGTACATAATCACCTTTAATTGAAAGCAAAAACACAGGTCGATTTGACACTAATAAGTACAACCACAATTACATCAGCTAAGACTCTGTTTTATTATTCACAACATGTCAAAAAGCACCCACTTGTGACACCACTCGCCACATGTAATAAGAACACGTCGTCACTTGTGTGCCACCAGCATCTTGGAAACCTAATTCACTATGACAATAAAAGGTTTACAGCAAAAACAAAGGCAGATTGCACTTTAATCTCCAAAAATAATCTTCTTGTTTTCCATTTGTCAGCCAGAATGAAGCTCCTGACACAAGTACCTGACTGGAGACTTTACAGGAAGCAATTTCTCTGTCAGACTTTGTCAAAATGCCAGACCCCAACAGGTGGCTAATTTAATCTGCTCATACACACACAATCTGTGTGCGTGTAATGCTTCAGGGATCCACTTTCCAAAGTAATGTTTACTTTTCATTTTTCATCTTTGCCAGAGATTGTTCAGAATAAGATAAAGCTCAAGTATTCAAAGCACAAATAAATAAATAAGTGCTTAAACAAGTGCAATCATGATGTTCAACAAACATGCATCCAAATACATCAGGGTGGGTGGATAAAAGAGAATCTCACAAACAAGAGACAGATAAGCAAGTCTATGTGGAAGTACTTGCCATTCACATTAAACAAACAAGAAAGATTTTCATCTTGCTTGTTGAAGGGTGTTAGTGGAGGGGTGATCTGAACACATGCTTTGAAAAAAAAAAAAAAAAAAAAGATCACTGTTATGTAAATGACAGGTTGGGAGACTCCGTTTCCTCTAGATGATTTACCCAGGCAATTTGTTGCCTTCCGCAGTAGCGGAATCAGACAGATTGGCTTAGGGTAGAATTAGATATCAGGTTTTGGACGGACAACAGAGCGTCTTTCATCACAAATTGCTGATGCTTTTTTGCAGGAAGCTCTCAGAGAATGAGCTGTGAACACTTATATTTATTTCTGCATCTGAGAGCAAAATTTTACTCTTTGTAGTAAGTGATCCAAAGGATTAGCTCACTCAAAAATGAAAATTCATAATTTGCTCACCCACATGACTTCTCTCTTCCTGGGACAAAACAAATGAATACATTTGAAATAATGTACTGCTCTTTCATATTCTCTTTCAATTACAACATCAAGCTTCCAAAAGGATGCACACAAACTTTAAAATAATTGTTAATCGATCATAACAGTAGTGCATACACTACATTTCAAGGGCCAGGTTTACTAAACAGGGCAGATTACTGTGAAGCTGTAATCCCATAAAAGCACAGATGAAAGTGAAAAGTTCTGCAGGTGCTTTACTGACAATGCACAAATTAAAGAAAACAGATGCAGTGAAATGTCAACGTGAAATGTCCAGTGAGTGGTGCTAAAAGTCTGTTAAGTTCTCTCATAAATATATTAATGTGTGACATGGATGTTCTGTTTTGGTTTTGTTCTAGTGTAGACTTTTTTTCTTGTACCTGTTTTGGTAACACTTTATTTTGATAGTCCACTATAGACATTCAACAACCTAACATTTTTATTTGATGGTCGCTCAACAGACGTTCTACTGACTATAAGTAACTTTGCAAGTACAGCAACATATAACCCTAACCTAACAGTCTACAAATGCTCTAATGAGCGTTAGTTGGCATGTAGTTGCAAAGTTACTTGCAGTTGGAAGAATGTCTAAAGTGGATTATCAAATTAAATTGTAACCCCGTTTCCTTTTTCCCATGCTTGTTCCTGCTATGTTCCTGTTTGTTTCCATAGTTTCTGATCTGAGTTACACACCTGTTCCCTGTTCTGTTGATTATGTCCCTGTGTATTTAAGCCCTCAGTTCTTTCTTTTCATGGTTTGGTGTCATCTAAATTTAATGTGTAGTTGCTTTGTTGGTTTTCACTGTTCATTATAAAAGCCTTTTTAAACTCAGTCAGTCTTCATCTTGCAAATCATTGGATTACTGTAATTCTACACCGACCCTGACCAATTGTGAATGTGGCAACATTTTATTGCAATTTATTTTTATAGCGGTGTCAGGAGAGCAATAAAATGCCAGTACCACAATACCAGTGTCATTCGAGTCTGATCACAAAAGATATCTGTGTAAGATGACATCTGGTTTCCCTCTTTATATAACAACTTGCATTTAAATGAAGTCAAATAAAAATAATTAACTCACTTATACATTTGAGAATCTTAATTAGCATAATAATTGAACTTGAAGCTGTGAAATCAACAAAATATGCTATAATATCTATGCTCCCCATAATTAAACTAAATAGTCATTACTAATGTACATATACTGATCTAACTCATAGAAATGCAGACTTGTGGCTTAATCCATCCTAATTCTGTATTTGTCTCAGTGGTGCAGAGTGACAGCATTAGCCATATTAGATCATTCTGTCATGGGTATTCACTTTATCATTGTATGAAAACTCCCCGTTGCCCTGAAAACAGGTGATGAGCATCAGCGTCCCAATGCTCTGAAGCATAAATTTAGATGTGACATTCTCTCGTTATTTAAATGTGCTTACTCACAGGATGCATTGCTACGTTTTAGAGAAGCTAAACATCTATCTGCTCTATTGCTTTGTTTTACTGTGTTAGGCCTCTTTTAGAATGATCTAGTCCACAATTGTTCTCTCTGTTGGACTGTGTGTGTGTGTGTTCCTTTGATAGACCTAACATGTGTGGTAATTCTTGATAATGGACACAATTCCATACAAATATCTAAGACATCTGGGGATGCTATGTATAGGATTCCACTGGTTTCCTTTGAATTATTTATCCATTTCTGAATTGTAGATGAGTCATAGGGGCTTATGTGATAATTTTGGACTGCATGATCTACATGACAACTTTAAGATACACAAACAAGAGTGGGGGAGTGCACAAATCTTCTTTTTAAGCATTATACAGTCCTATGAGCAACAAAAAACTGAATTAATCACTTTTTAATCGGGTATTTCCATAAACACTTTGAAGTTGGTATAGCCAAGATCTTCACTGGGATATAGGCCCTGAGGGACTTCAACTTAACCCCACCATGCACATCATTAAGTCTTTCTTTTTCTGATTGACAATTTAAAAAAAAAAAATTTTGTATAGACTCAGTCAGCATATCTGTTAATTAAGTCCTAATGTTCCCTGTAAAGGCAAATTCTTCAACTTTGGCACCTTTTTAACTGCACCACCTAACACCACGTGTTATCATTCCTAGTGACCTCACATTGGGAAATCCTCCTTTAACCCACCCTTATGAGGGTTTTGGCCTGTCAAAAAAAGCCCTTTAGATGACTAACCAACTGGCTCATTATTTTAAAACAGACTGATGCAACTGATGGATCTTTTTCACTCAGTCTCTCTTCACTGTAAACTCTAATAAGTTAAGTCTACTCAAATTATTTAAGGAAACTTCTTCCCCCAATTTAGCGTAGTAATGTTGCCTAAAAGCTAAATTCAATATAATTTACATATTGTTGCATTTACTTATATTGAAAAAGCAATAAACAATTAAAACTAACTTAAAACTTAAACAACTTTATTAAGTTTTATCCCTTACATTTCTTAGCTGAACTTCAATATAATTTACTGACCGCATATTGACCATATTTCACTAAATAACAAAAATGAATTATACCCACATCAAACCAGCAGCAATGTATTTTAATATGCATCAGTTGTTTAACCGCTTTCAATAGTAATTACAGTCCATCATGCTGTATTTGAAGTATTATATGATTTAATCTGAATTACTTTAAACATTATTAACACATATCCACATGTAATTAAATTAAATTTAATATAATAATGCAGTATTTATAATATAATATAATATAATATATTATAATATGATTGTCAGGGAAACACCAGCCTCATCAGGTCCCAGCACTCATCATGCACGATCACAGTCACCTGAGTTCTGATTCCCCGCACCTGTCACCACGTAATCAAGACCAGTATAAATCTACCTTCACTCCTCACCACCCTTTGTCTGGTCTTGAAGTTGCTACCACAGACTTACCTGACTCTATCACCATCAAGTACTTGCCTACCAATCCCGATCTTCTTCATCCTCTGCTAGCCACATCTTGGGAAACCTGTGAAAATGAGAAAGAGCCTGTTAGCTCACCAAGCTAAGTTGACAATTTCACCAGTAGAGACTCACCTGCTGACTCTCCATTCCTCTGCACCCCATTTCACTTACCAGTTACTCTATTTGTGGTCTCCTTCTGTTTGGTGACCGAAGACCAGACCTAGAGAAGATTCCAACGGAATGGATCCACTGCCGTCAAACCCGCTCACCCTCAAGGACTTTGTTCAAGCAGTCAACGCCACACTTGCACCTCCCACCACCGCTGCATCTGCCTCTGCCAGTCCCATGGCCCGGCCCGCTATATTCTCTGGAGAGGCGATGGATTGTAGAAGTATAAAAAAGTGCAAAAGCAGATACGTTAATATGCCTTAACAGGTATAGAGAATTAAAAAAATCAGAATTGTCACTTCATAAAGGTGATTGCTTGATGTGACTGGAATGATACAGTATATTAACTGTCGTGTCTCCAGTGGTCAAACCCTAAAACATCTGTTCAGGATCGATTATTCCGGCTTCGTCAGGGAGGAAGCTCGTTGTGGGAATATTCTGTTCAATTTCGCACTCTCGCTGCCTCGAGTGGTTGGAATGAGACCGCGCTCCTCAGTGCTTTCCGGCAAGAACTGAATCCTCGCATCTGCCGACAGAAGGTGAGCTATGATGACACTGTGGGTCTCGAGACTTTCATCGTGAAGTCTATTTGTATTTCCCAACATCTCACTGCCAGTGAAGACGATCTGCCACTCTCTCCATCGCCTTCAATCATACCATCAGCTCCAACACCGGAGCCGATGCTGCTCGACTCTTACCATGTGACTGTAGCGTCTGCGTAGAATCATGCATTATCTTTGGGTTTTATGGCTTAAGAGACCCTTTTAGCTATTTACATTTGCATATAAATTACAGTCCTGGTCACAGACGTTACACTTATATGGGTGCTAAATGTCAAATGGTCCCCCCCCCACTATCAAGGAGATGTTAAACAGTTTCACCACTCCTGCCTTCATTTGGAGTTTCAAACACATGCCAAATGACCCCCGGGGCAAACTACCACACACACAAACACACACATGTAAAGACCTTTTACTCTATTATACTCTACAAATATATCTGGTATATTGCATGTGTTGTTTGTACGTTTCCCTATTAGATTAGCTGAGTTACCACTCGTTATTTGTATTAGTTAAAGCCCTAAACACTGATATTCAGGTGTATGTTTGTATCTTTGGTTTAATCTATTCCAAATTTTTGTTTCTTGGTATCAATATTATCTGCTTTTTTTCCTCAAACAATGATGTACAGTATGTGACTGTGAAACGCATCATACGATTTGTACAATATTTTGGGTTAAAACTACAGAAATACCAGACCGGCCATAAAACATGCAAATAGTCATGAAGGGAAACAAAGGAAACTTCTCCAGCTCAAAAATTCACGCCTGGTATTGGCCAATCCACCCAGAATAGGAACCCTCAAAAGTGATTAGCCTGAAATAATCTTAGCTCAGAAACCCTCTTCGTTTGAGACAACACTTTTCCAAGACTCTCAAGATCTTCCTCTTGAGTTTTATTTTCCTGCAGTTTTTATCTTCAAGTAACTTTAGTCGCTGTGGACTTTTCCTTCTTCAGAAGAACCAGAAGTAAAACTTCCAGCTCACTCCTAACGAACTCATCAAAGACCTCCGTTGTCTACCGCATCAGGACTCTTGGACAGCAAGCGAAACCAATGCAAGTAACCGTTAACAATTATTTAGATGCGTGTTTAAATCTCAGACCCAGTGTAAGCTGTCCCCTATTGATTGAAGTTAGGGATTCTTTGATGTTTCTCATTAGGTTGTGGTTAACTGATGTGAAATACGGACATTCTTTTACTTTCCTCTCTCTTTTTCTTACTTTGCTTCATTCTTTATATATGTGTTTTGCTTAGTATTGTAACACAAGCCAGCAGAGGGAGCCCTCGCCCGAGTATTGACTGTTAGCACTCCCTCTGCTTTCTCTGCAACCACTTCCTGTTTAGTGGCCATATTTACCTGGCCACCACATGACTGCTTTGCGAAGTATTTCCAGTTTATCCTGCCTTACCAAGCGTTTGTATCTCTGCCTTCTTACCACGTGTATGACCTGTTTATCTATATGTTTTGACTTCTCTTTTGGATTACCCCCTTTTTGCCTGTTGGACTGCCTTACTGTGTTTTTGACCTCATTGCCTGTTTTTACTGACCCTGAGTTTGGTTTTGTTGGACTGCTTCAATAAACGTCCGCATATAGATTCTTCCTCGGCTTCCTCATTACAGAATACTTTGCCTACTATGAATCCAGCGGAAGTTTCTCAGCTCCAAGCGGCATTCGCTTATCAGAGCGAACTGCTAAAGAACTATCAAGAGCAGCTCAACAAACTGCAAGCGGCAAACGATCATTTAACCCATTATATTCGATCGCTTCATTTGACCACACCCCCAACGGTAAGACTGGCGTTGCCGGACAAGTTTGATGGCTCTGCAGGACAATGTCGTGGTTTTATCCGTCAAGTCCGCATTTATGTTGAAAGGCAGAGAGATCAGTTTCAATCTGAAGCAAGTAAATGCACTTTTCTGATGTCACTATTATCTGGTAGAGCGATCGATTGGGCTGCAGCGGTTTGGGAGACAGATTTACAGTTTCATTCATCCTTTGAATATTCCCTACAACTACTCAGAGATGTGTTTGAATATCCCGAGGGGGGCAAGGATATTTCCACACAATTGTTACACATGTCTCAAGGCAACCGCACCGCTGCAGACTTCGCCATTGAATTTAGAACCCTTGCCGCTCAAAGTGGATGGAATGATGTTTCTCTGAAGGCTGTTTTCAAACAGAGTTTAAACCTCGAGCTTCAGACAGAACTGGCCTGCAAGGGTGAGGATTTAACTTTTTCGAGTTTGTCACTATGGCTATCAAGATAGATAACCTGCTGAAAAACACTTCCAAGATGAAATCTGCTCGTCTGCCTCACTCGAACTTCCTCACTACAACCACCATCCACCAAGAGCCCATGCAGATAAGCTACGTACATTTATCTAGGGAAGAGAAGACTCGACGCCGTCAACATAATCTGTGTTTTTACTGTGGTGAAACCGGCCACCGCAACGTCGAGTGCCCACACAAAGCCCGGGGATCCACCACTACTAACAAAAGGCCGGAGGAGACCTACGCCGAGGACGAAGTTATGCCAGGTATCAATTCTCTCTTCTAAGTTCAAAAATGTTTTTGATTCCTGTTCGGCTGACTACTAAGAATGATCCCATTACTTTGACAGCGTTGATTGACTCCGGTGCTGCTCTGAACCTGATCAACAAGGATATTGTCAAGAGATACAGTCTACCTACATTACAATGTGTACACACCATTTGCATCAGCGATGTCAACAATAAACCTATTGAGGGAGGTATCTCCAGACAAACTGCACCTGCCCAGCTACAGATTGGTCTGTTCCATAGCGAAAACGTCTCACTCTACATCATTGACTCACCCAGGTATGAAATCATCCTTGGACATCCATGGTTATCTGTTCACGATCCTGTACTCTCATGGTATCATGGAGAACTGACTCACTGGTCCAAATTCTGCCTCACCCATTGCATGGACATCAACATGCCAAGTCCATGTCTCGCCACGAGTGTTGAGAGTCCGGCCTCTGACTCCAGTCCCAAAATTCCTACCTGCTATCATGACTACTTAGAGGTGTTCAGCAAGTCCAAAGCTACACAGTTACCACCTCACCACCCCTGGGATTGCACCATCGACCTTCTGCCCAATGCCATGCCACCTAAGGGTAAAGTCTACCCACTATCACGCCAAGAATCTCAAGCCATGGAAGATTACATTGAATAAGCTCTTAACTATGGCTTCATTCGACCTTCCACTTCCCCAGCAGCAGCAGGTTTCTTCTTCGTTGAGAAGAGGGACGGAGGCCTACGACCATGCATTGATTATCGTGGACTTACCAACGTGACGGTGAAATTCCGCTATCCGCTCCCTCTAGTTCCTGCTGCCCTGGAGCAACTTCGTGAGGCAAAAATATACACCAAGCTAGACTTGAGAAGCGCTTATAATCTCACCCGGATCAAGGAAGGCGATGAGTGGAAAACTGCATTTCTCACCACCAGAGGTCACTATGAGTACTCGGTGATGCGGTTTGGGCTAGCCAACGCCCCAGCTGTGTTCCAATCATTCATTAACGAGATCTTCAGGGACATCTTGAACCAGTATGTTATTGCCTACATTGACGATATTCTGATTTACTCCAAGTCTGAAGCTGAACACATCAAACATGTCCAGGACATCCTCTCTCGTCTCCTTAAGCACCAACTCTATGTAAAAGTGGAAAAATGTGAGTTCCATGTCCAGAACACCACGTTCTTGGGGTATCACATCAGTCATCAAGGAGACGAGATGGACACTTCAAAGATCCAGGCAGTCACGGAATGGTCCCAACCATCCACAATCAATGAACTTCAAAGATTTCTAGGCTTTGCCAACTTCTATCGGCGTTTCATCAGAAAGTACAGCATGATCGTCTCCCCGTTGACATCTCTTCTGAAGGGGAGGCCATCCAAGTTAAAGTGGACAAGCGAAGCCACCACTGCTTTCACAAAACTCAAGACACGTTTCACTTCAGCACCTATCCTGAAACATCCTGACCCTAACCTCCCATTTGTAGTGGAGGTGGATGCATCAGACTGTGGAATTGGGGCAGTACTGTCACAGCGTCATGGTCAACCAGCTAAATTGTACCCATGTGCATTCTTTTCAAGAAAACACACTTCGGCCGAAAGAAACTATGATGTTGGTAATAAGGAGTTACTGTCCATGAAAGCTGCGATAGAGGAATGGAGACACTGGCTGGAGGGAGCAGTTCACCCGTTCCAGGTTATCACCGATCACAAGAATCTTGAGTATGTGAAAAGTGCCAAAAGACTAAACCCACGTCAGGCCAGATGGTCACTGTTCTTTTCAAGGTTTCAATTTACTGTCACCTATCGCCCAGGAAGAAAGAATTGCAAGGCAGACGCTCTCTCCAGGTGTCATGATCCTCCTCTCCAAGATCATTCTCCGGAATCCATTCTTCCTTCCTCTGTAATTATCGCTCCTGTAAACTGGGACATCATGGAAGAGATCCAAAGAGCCACACAGCAAAATTCCTCAGCCCGCTTTGTGCCCCCCGAACAAACAATATGTTCCCCAGGATCTACGACAACGGGTCATGCAATGGGTTCATACTTCTGTCAACTCAGGTCATCCAGGTATCTCGCGCACCATCAAGTTAATCCACAACGCTTTCTGGTGGCCAACCATGAACAGAGATGTAACTGATTACATGAAAGCTTGCCAAGTTTGCGCGCAATCTAAGACCCCCAAGGAACTGCCATCCGGTCTTCTGCAGCTGCTACCTATCCCGCAACGTCCATGGTCTCACCTGTCAATCGACTTTGTTACCGATCTCCCACCATCCCAAGATTTCACTACAAATCTAGTCATCATCAACAGATTCTCTAAGTCTTCCACCTCATTCCCCTCAAAGGTCTGCCAACAGTCATGGAAACGGCTCAAGCTCTATTTCACCAGGTGTTTCGAATTTATGGCTTACTCGAAGACATCGTCTCGGATCGAGGGACTCAATTCACCTCTCAGGTGTGGAAAGCTTTCTGCCGACAATTGGACATCAATATGAGTTTGACGTCAGGCTATCACCCACAGTCAAACGGTCAAGTCGAGAGAATCAATCAGGAGATTGGTAGATATCTGAGAACCTACTGCAGCCGGGAACAGAATCGGTGGGCAGAATTATTGCCATGGGCGGAATATGCCCAAAACTCTTTAACCCATGCCTCTACAGGACTCACCCCATTCCAATGTGTGTTAGGATATCAACCTCCATTGTTCCTGTGGTCTGGCGAACCTTCCTCCATTCCTGCGGTAGATGACTGGATACGTCTTTGCGAGAGGGTGTGGGATAGCGCTCATGTTCATCTTCAAAGAGCTGTACGAGTTCAAGAACTCCAGGCAAACCGAAGACGGCGCCCACATCCTCCCTACCAACCAGGACATCGGGTGTGGCTCTCAACGAGGGACCTCAAGCTGCGTCTGCCGAGCAGGAAGCTCAGCCCAAGGTATGTTGGCCCATTCAAAATCTTAAAACAGATAAATGAGGTTACATATCAGCTTGAGCTTCCTGCTAACTACCGCATCTCTCCATCATTTCATGTCTCGCTCCTCAAACCGGTCCACCCGAATGCTGACCCCAACGCTGAGTCCCAAGAGCCACCACCTCCGCTGGACATTGACGGATCGCCAGCTTATAAGGTGAACATGCTGCTGGACTCGAGGTGTAGAGTGGGTCGGCTTCAATACCTGGTGGACTGGGAGAGATACGGACCCAAGGAGAGATCATGGATACCTGCTTCCAATATACTGGATCCCTCACTCATAGAGGAATTTCATCGAGCCAGGCCCGACCGTCCAGCACCACGACCACGGGGACGCCCACGCAGAGCGCCAGGAGTCATCTCCGGCTGCCCTGCCACAAGCTGAGTCCCCCACTTCATCATTCCATTCACCATCAGGAGGCAGATAAATGTCACGTACCAACTGGACCTCCCACCCACCTACCGCATTACACCGACCTTTCACGTATCCCTTCTGAAGCCATACACTAACACTGTCTCTCCTCCTTAAACAGGACCTGAGGAGTCCAACGTACCTCTTCCTCCAGAGATCGCTAACGATGATTCTATCTTCAGAGTTAACTCCATCCTGGGTGCCTCGAGGCAATATGCTTGACCCCTCTCTGCTGTTTGACTTCCATCAGCTCCACCCAGATAAACCAGCACCCAGAGGACGCGGCCATCCTCGTCGCCGGCAGTGGGCGTCAGGAGCCACCCGTGGAGGAGTGGGTACTGTCAGGGAAACGCTAGTCTTGTCAGGTCCCAGCACTCATCCTGCACAATCACACCTGAGTTCTGATTCCCCACACCTGTCACCACGTAATCAAGACCAGTATAAAGCCACCTTCACTCCTCACCATCCTTTGTCTGGTTTTGAAGTTGCTACCACAGACTTACCTGACTCTATCACCATTGGATACTTATCTGCCGATCCTGATCTTCTAAATCCTCTGCTAAGCACGTCTTGGGAAACCTGTAAAAAGGAGAAAGAGCCTGTTAGCTCACCAAGCTAAGTTGAGGATATCACCAGTAAAGTAAAGACTCACCTGCTGACTCTCCATTCCTCTGCACCCCATTCATGTTGCTAAAAAACACCATTTCACTTACCAGTTACTCCATTTGTGGTCTCCTTCTGTTTGGTGACATTAATATATAATATAATATTAGCAAACCTTGGTACAATCATGTTTAATAAATCATATTTTAATTTAAATTGAGATATATAATCATTAAACTATTAATTTACACTACATGAATAAGAGTACGTGGATACCCCCTTATAATGAGTTATTCTAGGCCCCTTGTTTCCATAAATATTAATACTATGACATTGCATTCTAGAAAACAATGACATTCTAGAGAATTGTGTGCCCACAGTTTGGGCAGAGCACAATGACACTGCCCCATGCATAGATGTTTGAAACCTTTCACTAAATTCTGTGAGATTTGTGGGATGGTCTGTCTTGTCTTATGGTGTGAATGTGATGGTTACTGACCATGTCTAACTCTGTTCTTACAGCGCCTGCCTGCTAATTACACAGGCATTAGCATTGCGGCCCTCATCCCACCTTGAGGAGGGGACAGGTCTCCAAATATCAGCCTCAGATCTCATTAGACTCTCAGCGCGCCTTCCCTCTCGCAGACAAAATTACATGCATTAATGACGCAGCCCCTTTTTCCTCTCAAATTATCATGCGGAAGAGTCAGTCTATCTCTCCCTCTCTTTCACACACACACACACACACCAAGGATGTGATTTCAGCACACCGTAGCACGCCAGGAGATTGCACTTTAGTGCCAGCGAATGGAAGAGAGGCTCCTACTTTCTCCTCTGAGAGCTCATTTAAAGGAAATTATTCATGGCCAACCCCATGCTCTGTAATCACTTGTTCAGTCTCAAGAATTCTCCATTTGTTCTAAGTGGCTGTAAATTAATTTTTAGATGGGTGCTATGAAGTGGCAATATATGTAAGGGACAATCACATGCAAAATAATTTTACTGGAACACTTCAAATGTAGTGAAGCTGTTATGGACATATAGAGGACATATAGAATGAGCATATACGGTGTGTATATATATATATATACATACTGTATATTTATAAATCGCGTATGGTCTCGTACTGTATCGCGTACCTTGTCAGTGTCATACGCTTTGCTTGGCCATTTGTTGTGATAAACAGGAAAGTGTGTCAAGCTCAGCAAAAACACAGTTCCTAGTGAGAAGCAGTCAATCAGCAGAAGTTAAAATCAGCTTGTAAGTTGTATTTATTTCTTGTCTCAGTGTGCTAGCGCGCTGTCGTTGCTGAAGAAAGATGTTTGTTTACTGTGTGGAGACGTGCTGAAATCGTGTTTGGCCTCATGTACCATGTCAATGTCGTGCCCTGTGCGTGGCCATTTGTTGTGATAAACAGTAAAGTGTGTCCAGCTGAATTCAATTTGAGTTTTGTTAGACGAATATAAAAAAGCTTAGTATACTGCGGCAGCACTAGTGTGAAGACGGAAGAGTGTAAAGACCATCGACTCTACCGTTCGGCTCCACTGAGCAGGAAAACCAGCAAAGGACATAAGTATCGCTTTTTATCTCTCATCTTTCCACTTCTGTTTCAGTTTTTTATAACCAATTCTTACTATGTGTTTCCAGATCCCTACTATCACTACCACTCGCAAAACACTGTAGGCAGTGCAATCCTAACAACCTGCGCACTTTGCCTATGTCTACTAATACACTACTTTCTTTTTCTATTGGTCTCTGGAATTGCCAGTCTGCTGTAAACAAAGCAGATTTTATTACTTCTATTACAAGTCATTTGAGACTAAACCTCATGGCCCTGAGAGAGACGTGGATCAAACCAGAGGACAATGCTACACCTGCAGCACTCTCCAATAATTTCTAATTTTCCCAACCCCATGTCTGACTGAAAGAGGTGGAGGTACTGGTCTGCTTATCTCTAATGATTGGAAATTTAATC
Source organism: Sinocyclocheilus anophthalmus (assembly GCA_018155175.1). Taxonomy (NCBI): domain Eukaryota; kingdom Metazoa; phylum Chordata; class Actinopteri; order Cypriniformes; family Cyprinidae; genus Sinocyclocheilus; species Sinocyclocheilus anophthalmus. Next base: position 58,111 of record JADLZN010000041.1, read on the forward strand.
CTTTACCATCTCTGAGTATCAACAGCTCCTTTGAATCACATTCAGTCACTATTACCCACCCTCTTAAAATCCATTTTATAGTTGTTTATCGAACCCAGGACCACTAGGTAACTTCGTGGAATAATTAGATGTGCTGCTCTCAAACTTTCCTGAGGAAGGTACTCCACTAGTTATGCTTGGAGACTTCAACATCCACCTAGATAAACCTCAGGCTGCAGACTTACAAATGTTCTTGCCTCTTTTGATCTCAACCGAGTGTCAACTACGGCTACTCACAAATCAGGCAACCAACTGGACCTTATTTACACACGACACTGCTCCACTGATCATGTACTGGTTACTCCACTGCACACCTCGGATCACTTCCTCCTCACTCTTAACCTCAACATGGTTCCTGACACAACACATACCCCTACACATGTCACTTTTCGATGTAACATACGCTCACTCTCACCCTCCCGGCTATCTGCTATGGTTTAATCTTCGCTTCCTCCGCCTAAACAGTTGTCATCTCTTGATGCTAACAGTGCTACCGATATTGCTCCACTCTTACATCTTGTTTAGAAACTGTCTGCCCCTTCTCTTCCAGGCCAGCTCGTACCACCTCTTCTACCCCTTGGCTATCTGATGTTCTCTGTGAGCATCGTTCTAAGCTCAGAGCTGCAGAAAGAGTATGGCACAAATCACAAAATCCTACTGACCTTAATGTATATCGATCACTCCTCTCTTAATTTTCTGCTAATGTCTCCACTGCTAAAAGTACATACTATTACAACAAAATTAACAATTCGCCTAACTCTCGCATGCTCTTTTAAAACATTTTCCTCCCTCCTTTGTACTCCTCCTCTCATCAACTCTACAGTGACGCTGTGCTGACTTTGTTTTTTCATTAATAAAATGACAAAAAAAGCAGTGCACAATTTGCCACACCACAAACTGACAAACACATCATAGCAACAAATACACACTCTCTCTCCTCCTCTCCACTCTCGGAGGCAGGAGTTTCCAAACTTATCCTTTCCAATCATCTTACTACTTGTCCACTTGATCCTATTCTATTCCATCTCATCTCCTTCAAGCATTTATCACTGTCCAAAAGGTCGGCCTAGAATGGTTACATGTAAATGTGTGTGATATATATCTATATAATATATGCTCTATATAGTATATATATATATACTACTATACCTCACCACACACAAAATAGGTCTATGAAAGACTGGCATTAAAATTAGATTAATTCCTGAATGGCTTTTAATAATAATAATAATAAAAATACACTTTGTTTCAAAGTTTGGGGGGTGTTTTTTTGTTTTGTTTTGTTTTTTAAGAAATGTGACAATAGACAATCAAAAATTACAGTTTTATATTTTTACAAATAATTTCCATTTCAAATAAATTTAAATGTGTTTCTTACAAAAAATATATAGCAGCACAACGGGTTTTACTATGATAATATAAAACCATTTCTAATATAATAGATCATAATAAATTGAAAAAATATTGACACATTAAAATTTAGAATGATTTCTAGGATCATTTGTGACACTGGTCGACTGGAAGTAATTATGGCTGGCCTGAAAATTCAGCTTGGTATCACAGAAATAAATTAAATTTTAAAATATCTTACAATAGAAACAATAGTTATTTTAACCCTTGTGTGGTGTTCATATTTTAGTTACTCAGCCAGTGTTCGTGGGTCAGGTGGACCCGCTGCATTTTTGGGTTTTTAATTCAAAACAATTAAAAAATGTATTTTAAAATACTCAACTGATGTTTACTTCATCCCAATTACAAGCAACATAAACAGCATATATGGTTAATATTTGCCATTTACCTTTGTTATATCACATTTATGAATTAAAGTGCTACAACCTTGTATGGGAATGGCAGGGGTAAAAACACAAAACTCACACTTACACTCACACACTCTTACAGACTCTCTCACCCACCCCACCACACCACAAATACTAATACGCAGGCCCAGACAACAGTAGAAAGATTGAAGGTTACAACATACAAGGGTTACATTTAAAATAAACCGCTGTATTTTTTCCCATTGATCGCAAATTTTTTTCCATATTTCTGTTGCGTTTACGATAATAAAATAGCTATAAATTATATATAATATATATATTATATATATTATATATATAATATATATATATATAACCATCATGTTAGAATTTAAATGTGTGCCTATTGGTTCCTTACTCTAGATAAATGGAGAGTAATCATTAATTTTACTGCAGAAACCTGAACTAATTAACAAATGAACAGAGACAGAAATAGGAGACAGAGGATGAAAAATCAAAGAGTACAAAGCAAAAGATGAGAGAGAAATGAAAAAAAAGTCTTGATTGTAGTCTAAGATCAAAGCCATATAATTTTTTTTCTGAATCTTGTCTTTTAATATTTTTTTTTTCTTATTAGTGGGATTCCAGGGCAAGAAATGTCTTTGTTTTCCTCATCAGTAATCTGACCCTGTCTTATCTGGGGTCAAAAGCTTTAAAACAGCACAAGCCTGCAACGGAAATGTATCAAAGTCTGACTGAGTTGTTTAATATAGTGACATCTGTTTATTTTCCATAAACCCTCAGGACTCGTGTCCTTGCATGGTGCCACAGAACACTAGTTTAAAAATAGGTCATATGAGTGTTTAATTGAATCCCCCCACCCTCTCTCTCTCTCAAGGCAAGGCAAGTTTATTTATAATAAAATTATATAGCTTATATAGCTTTACATAAAATAAATGAAAAAATAAAAAATAATCACAACAATAAAACGAGGAATTTAAAACTTTGAAAATTATTTTTAAAAAAAAATTTGATTTAAGAGGTTTAAAATGAATTTAAAACAGTTAAGAATAGAAAATTATTATGCATAAAATATAGTGCAATCAGTTCGGACATTGCACAGTGCTCATTCAATAAATGCACAGCTAAAGAGATGAGTTTTGAGTCTGCATTTAAATGTGACTAATGTTTTAGCACATCTGATCTCTTCTGGAAGCTGATTCCAACATAATAACTAAAAGCAGACTCCCCTTGTTTTGTGTGAACTCATGGTATTTCTAACTGACTCGACCCTAATGATCTGAGTTGTCTGTTAGGTTTATAATCAGTGAACATATCTCCTATGTATTTAGGTCCTAGGCCATGGAGTGATTTATAAATGAGTAAAAGTACTTTAAAATCAATCCTAAATATAACTGGAAGCCAGTGTTTAGCATAAAAAGGAGACGTTTTTGCTCCAAGCAGATTGAGTTGGTTTGTTATCCTGAGGAAAGAACCACTGTAGAGTCTGTTAAATAGATCAGCACATTGTTCTGAAGGACACAGGTTTTTTTTTGTGGTGACTCTATTATTGTATACAGCACCTAAGCTATGACTACATAACACCTAAAGCACCTTTTAACTATGTTCTTTATTATTTGAACTTTGATTAAAGTGTTTGGAAGTCACATTAAAGAGCACCAAGTGATTTACGTTTTATAGAAAGATTGCCATAATTACAGCTTGCTTTTTTTTTTTCCTTTTTCCTTTTATTCTGTGCCACAAAAGCAGTTAAACTTTCATTTTTATTTCAGATCAAGGATAAGTGCTGTCTGAATAGTATTTTATTGTTGCTGCAAAGTCATTTCTGTTTCAATACTATTTAATATGTATGCAAACAACACTTTTTAATAAAGATAATAAAAACAGTCAATGTAAAGGAAGCATTACTAAAAATAAATAAATAAATAAAACAAATCTGTCATTGTTAACTTCTTCTGAGCACAAATGCTGTTATTTGTAACACAAAAGGAGAATTTTGAAGAATCTTAATGCATCTCTATTCCATATAACAAATTTATAGTGTTTACAGGCTGTCAAGTTCCAAAAAGGACAAAATAAAAGCACCAAATGTAGCCCACATAATTATACAGCTCTTAAATCAAATATGATACTTTAGCTGGCACAGGTTGAATATCAATTACTTCAAATGTGGCTTGGCACTAACAGGGCATCTCAATAAATTAGAATGTCATGGAAAAGTTCATTTATTTCAGTAATTCAACTCAAATTGTGAAACTCGTGTATTAAATAATTTCAGTGCACACAGACTGAAGTAGTTTTTGGTTCTTTTAATTGTGATGTTTTGGCTCACATTTAACAAAAAAACCCACCAATTCACTATCTCAACAAATTAGAATATGGTGACATGCCGATCAGCTAATCAACTCAAAACACCTGCAAAGGTTTCCTGAGCCTTCAAAATGGTCTCTCAGTTTGGTTCACTAGGCTACACAATCATGGGGAAGACTGCTGATCTGACAGTTGTCCAGAAGACAATCATTGACACCCTTCACAAGGAGGGTAAGCCACAAACATTCATTGCCAAAGTTCACAGAGTGCTGTATCCAAGCATTTTAACAGAAGGTTGAGTGGAAGGAAAAGTGTGGAAGAAAAAGATGCACAACCAACTGAGAGAACTTATGCCTTATGAGGCCTTATGAGGATTGTCAAGCAAAATCGATTCAAGAATTGAGTGAACTTCACAAGGAATGGACTGAGGCTGGGGTCAAGGCATCAAGAGCCACCACACACAGACGTGTCAAGGAATTTGGCTACAGTTGTCGTATTCCTCTTGTTAAGCCACTCCTGAACCACAGACAACGTCAGAGGCATCTTACCTGGGCTAAGGAGAAGAAGAACTGGACTGTTGGAAATCATAGAAAATAACCAAACAATCCTAGGTTTTTATTTAGCAAAGTGGCTAGATTAACAAATAACCAGAATCCACCCGATCTAAATATTCCCGCACATTTTAATAGTAATGACTTTATGAATTTATCCACTGATAAAATAGATAACACCAGAAATACAATAACAAATGCAGATTCTACAGCGTATAATACTTTAGATTCATTCATCGCACCAAAAGATAAACAGCAGTGCTTTACAATTATAGTACAGGAAGAGCTAAATAAACTTATCACTGCATCTAAACCAACAAAATGCCTGTTAGATCCTGTACCCACTAAATTATTAAGAGTTGTTACCTGTAGCAGAAGAATTGCTTCTCATTATTATTAACTCGTCGTTGTCTTTAGTTCACGTCCCAAAAACATTCAAGCTGGCTGTTATTAAGCCTTTTATTAAGAAACCATAACTAGATCCTAGTGAACTGTCAAATTACAGACCTATTTCAAATCTTCCTTTTATGTCTAAGATTTTAGAAAAAGTTGTGTTTGCTCAGTTGTGCTCCTTCCTGCAAAAACATGATCTCTATGAAGAATTTCAGTCAGGTTTCAGGACCCACCATAGCACAGAATTGCACTTGTTAAAATTACAAATGACACACTTCTTGCGTCAGACCAAGGCTGTGTCTCATTGCTAGTTTACTTGATCTTAGTGCTGCATCCGATACTATAGATCATGACATACTCAAAGATCAATTACAAAACTATATGGGTATTCAAGGGCAGTCTTTAAGATGGTTTAGATCATGCCTGTCCGATCGCTACCACATTGTTCATTTAAAAGGGGAGTCATCTCAATATCACCAGTAAAATAGGGAGTGCCACAAGGATCTGTCCTAGGTCCTCTGCTATTTCGATATACATGTTGCCCCTTGGTAATATAACTAGAAAATACGGGATTAGTTTCCACTGTTATGACGATGATACTCAACTATATATCTCAACAAGACCAGATAAAACTTTAAATATCTAAGCTAACAGAGTGTGTTAAATATGTAAAAGATTGGATGACCAATATTTTCTCCTATTAAATTTGAATAAGACAGAGATATTACTTATTGGAACAAAAGACAGTACACCGAATCTCGTGAATTACAATTTGCAACTAGATGGATGTACTGTTACTTCCTCTACAGTCAAAAGTCTGGTTGTTATATTAGATAGCAACTTGTCTTGAAAATCATATTTCCCATGTTACAAAAAAACTGCATTCTTCCATCTTAGAAACATTGCAAAATTACGGAACATGCTACCTGTTTCTGACGCAGAAAAGCTAGTTCATGCATCCATGACCTCTAGACTGGACTACTGTAATTCACTGCTAGCTGGTTGTCATGCGTCTTCAATAAACAAGCTACAGGCAGTCCAAAATGAGGCGGCTAGAGTCCTTACCAGGTCAAGAAAAAATGATCATATTACGCCAATTTTACAGTCTCTGCACTAGCTACCTATTAAATTCCGTATCAGTTACAAAATATTACTACAAGGCCCTTAATGGGTTAGCTCCTGCATACCTAAATAGTCTTCTACCACGCTACAATCCATCACACTCCTTAAGGTCGCAAACTTCTGTACTTTTGGTAGTACCTAGGATATCAAAGTCCACTAGAGGAGGTAGAGCTTTTCGCATTTGGCTCCCAAACTCTGGAATAGCCTTCCTGATAACGTTCGGGGTTCAGACACACTCTCTCTCTGTTTAAATCTAGATAGACACATCTCTTTGGCCAAGCATTCAAAAATGCATCTCATAATCTTTTACTGCAGTTAAATCTAATCAAATGCACATTATTATTCATTAGCTTGGGTTAAACAAATCAATTTTGCTTGGTTGAAACAGCAGCTACGCTAATTATGTCTCTATTTGTTTCTGCTGGGATTGACATCCCGTGGAAACTAGGATTTACACAAGCTTCAGTCTGGATCCAGAACACCTGAGAAGAGATGATGCAAGCCCTCAGAGGACCTCAGATGATTCAACCATGAAACAACATACAGAACTACAACATTTTGCTATAAGTTTGATTGCATCATTAATAATTGCTGTTAATAGTGTTCATAATCTGTTTTATTACGTCTTAAATTGATTTTTCCGTACTGATGGTTCGTCTGGTCAGAGGAGAACTGGCCCCCCGATGGAGCCTGGTTTCTCCCAAGGTTTTTTCTCCATTCTGTAACCGATGGAGTTTTGGTTCCTTGCTGCTGTCGTCTCTGGCTTGCTTAGTTGGGAACACTTCATTTCCACCGATATCATCGACTTGATTGCACAGAAAAGTTTAAACTGAACTGAGCTGGACGATGACATCACTGAATCAATGATGAACTGCCTTTAACTGAAAAATTTGTTTACTATTGTCATTTTGCATTATTGACATACTATTTTCCTGTTTAATACTGTAAAGTTGCTTTGACAAAATTTGTATTGTTAAAAGCGCTATATAAATAAGGGAATGAATGACTGGACTGTTGCCCAGTGGTCCCAAAGTCCAAAGTTTTGTATTTCATTTGGAAACCAAATGTCCTAGAGTCTGGAGGAAGGGTGGAGAACTCATAGCCCAAGTTGCTTGAAGTCCAGTGTTAAGTTTCCACAGTCTGTGATGATTTGGGGATGCAATGTCATCTGCTGGTGTTGGTCCATTGGTTTTTTTGAAAACCAACGTCACTGCAACCGTTTACCAAGAAATTTTGGAGCACATCATGCATCCTTCTGCTGACCAGCTTTTTGAAGAAGCTGATTACATTTTCCAGCAGGATTTGGCACCTGCCACACTGCCAAAAGCACCAAAAGTTGGTTACATGACCATGGTGTTGGTGTGCTTGACAAACTCACCAGACCTGAACCCCATAAAAAATCTATGTGGTATTGTCAAGAGGAAAATGAGAAAAAAAGAGACCAAAAAATGAGCTGAAGGCCACTGTCAAAGAAACCTGGCCGTCCATACCAACTCGGCAGTGCCACAAACTGATCACCTCCATGCTACGCTGAATTGAGGCAGTAATTAAAGCCAAAGGAGCCTCTATCAAGTATTGAGTACATGTACAGTAAAGGAACATATTTTCCAGAAGGCCAAAAATTCACTAAAATTTTTTTTTTTTTTTTGGTCTTATGAAGTATTCTTAATTTGTTGAGATAGTGAATTGTGGGTTTTTGTTAAATGTGAGCCAAAATCATCACAAATAAAAGAACCAAAGACTTAAACTACTACAGTCTGAGTGCATTGAATTTATTTAATACACGAGTTTCACAATTTGAGTTGAATTACTGAAATAAATGAACTTTTCCACGACATTCTAATTTATTGAGATGCACTGTATATTTGGTTTGAGAGCTGCATAACATTGTGCAGAAATAATTATAGCATGTTGTCACAATGATTGTTTTAAAAAAAAAAATTATTATTATATTACTATCAGTTCCTAACACAACATTATTATTATGGCATCAGAAGTCTCGAAATATAGTGCACAAGTCTTATGAACTACTATTGGTGCTTTTTGTGATGTGTTTTACTGTTTGTGATGTGAACAGAAAGAGCATACAGATTATTTAGAAATTATTCCATAACATTTGAACTTCAATTAAACGAGTCATTTAATTACAAACAAGCAAATGTTATACTGTGATTTAACCAAAATAATTACTTTCACAATAATGATTGTAAATGAAAATAGTAGAGATTTGGTGATTTGGAAGCTCTCCATTGAAATCTGGAGCTTCAATACACACTCAAACCTTTAAATTTACAATTCTGACATTAGTAACTGTAAACCTTTATGCATGGTATACAGATTCATGCAAAATATGCTTCCTTGATTTAACAAATCGTAGAATCATTTCTCACCAAATGTGCATTTAATGATCCATGTAGTCTTCCTTAAGCTTTTTTTAAATTAAAACATAAATAAATACATACATACTGTACATAACATACATACATACATACATAAATAAAATATTTGCAATATGACATTTGAGATCAGGTCAGTTGTCAGAAAGAAAAAAAAAGTATGCTTTGAGAAAGGTTTGTATGCTTCATGTGACAGAGCCAGAATGAGCTAGAGCTAGAGAATAGAATCAGCCTCATTGGTCCTTTTTTATCAGTCCAGATAAGAGTGGCAACTGAAGTGTTGTTGCTGTTTATTCTTCATGACGGGGAGCAGGGAGCTCTGCTTTGTTGTGTAATGAGCTTCTGTCCCAGCCACAAAGGTTTTGCTTCTGCCTTCAGAACCACTGACGCTCTAAAGGCCATACATTCATGAGCTCTGTGCAAGCCAGCTCAGATCTGCGTATGGCTCATGCAATGAATGTCAGAGCAAATCTACAGGATAAATGAGGGAGGGTTCAAAATGTTATTTAAAAAAAAACAGGATAAGTATGACTGTGGAAGACTACAGTACTACACTATAATTGACTAATACGTGCACAGACATTTTGGCATGCCAGTCCTGCGTTGCCAGTCTGTGTGTTATGGTGTCCTTAAGTCTGGAGCAGCTTGGAGGAACAGCAGGACAGATTCTAAAGCACAATTTTGCTTGTAAGCAAATGATCCCCATCACATAACTACTGATGTGCAGTTGACAGAATGTGAAAGGCTTTACGTGGGATTTGTCGCACAAGTCTTATTCATTTCTGTGCCCAATTAAGAGTTGGCGGCCGTGACATTGCAGATGCTTCAGTGAAAGAACAGATCAATAATATTTCCACCTTAGAAAGCAGACTCCCCTAAAACCAAAACCACCAAGCTCCTTAACCACTATGTCCCTCTGTTTCCTGGTCTGAAGAAGCTCTGTTTCCTGGCCTGGAGGAAGCAAGGATTCTTTGACACAAAATCTTTCCTGCTTTCTCTCTCAATCCTTCAACTGCCAATGCCCAGGACCCAATTAACCTGAGCCAGCGCTTTGTCACAGCCCAGACAATACCCAGGCAACACCAACCAATAAAGCATGCACAACACCGTCCATAGAGCCCCATTCATGCTAGGCCGATGCAAGGACAGGGTCATTAATTATTGAGGAATGGTGAATATTTCACGCTTAGGGAGAGTCATGGCTTGACCCTACAGACGTTTTCAAGGTAAATATTTAAAGATCAATACCTTGCATGCTGGGAGAGAAAGTGGTCCTTCAGGGTGTCAATTAATTGTATGGAGGAAAGAGAGGACGTTGTTTGGTGAACAGTAGTCATTTGCCATACAATTGTAAACCATTACTTCCGTGGGGACTACATTTGAGATGCCAAAAAACATGTTGGAAAATCAGTGCTTTTCAATGAGTGGGCAATCCTATTTCTTACCTTTTACCGCACCATGGGCTCACAGCAGGAGAGGAGGATAGAAAATCCAGCAGCAAATCCAAAATGTGGACTTAACCTCCCTACATGGTCCATTGTTTTGAAACTGAACCTTTTAAAAGCTGGGGGATGACTAAGCCAAATCTTTCGGCACAAAGCACAGAGTAAGCATTGATATAGTTAAATGTCAGAATGTAATAATTCTCTCAGATAACATGGCTGTGTAATATTCCCCACATATTGAGACACAATACAACCTCTTTGTTTCAAAAGGATACATGAGAGGTGTGGGTTGGACTGTTGCCTCCCGGTGTATGCTGAGAGCTGATAAGCTGTAAGCTGCACTCTTTGATATGTGGATGAAATGTTAGGCACATTTTAATTTTTTTTTAGATGTAAAAAAATATATATATTCATTACTTTCGTTATTTTTCTTTATAACAACTAGGGCTGACACTTTTAAAGCAACTTGTCAACAACATGCTAGGTTTATTAGATGATTTCTCAACCATTTGGTGATACATACTGTATCTCAATACATTTATAAGATAATAAGATTTACTAGATAAGTAGTATTTGCTTAAATAATAATGGCATATTTTCCACACTGATCACTAAATGAAGACAAATAAGAATGTGCTAATTGTTTTCATTTATATGAATCAGTAACTATAGAAACTATAAGCTTTAATATAATATAATAATATAATTAATATAGTTTAATAGTCATAAACAGTTATATTTACATGCATATATTTTAATACAATGTTTTAGTGTATGAATAAATACACTTAGAGCCTTATGTGAGCATTTGAGTGATGAAGCAAATGAAAAGTTGAATCAGAATTTTAAATCTATTGACTGAAAAGGACCGGTTGCATGGAAATAAATCAAGCGTAATGCCTGTTAACACCAGGAACAAGGGGATTTTTAACTTGAATGCAAATAAAGTTGACCAATAAGATTTGTGCTTTTACATACAGTACACTATTTTTACAGCACAGTGCTAATAAGTAAATACATTGAATGTAAAATTAAAACAAATTTAGGGCTGCACACATCAAAATAAATTTGAATATATTGTCAAACGAAATATATTTTACAGGCCTTAAAAACATGTAATAAATAAAAACAATCAAAATAAAACAAATAAATACAACAATCATTTAAGATTTTATCTTTCTAACTGAATGAGATAATATTCAGATGTGTTGTTAAATTATTGAATAATCTCAAGTAAATATTTTATGCCTAAGGAGATCAGCTGACCAAAACACTTGTGAACCCCAGGATTAAATCATTGGCATAATTCGGCTTTTTTTTTTTTTTTTTGGAGAAAATATTATTCACAAATACAGTGTATACATTTTTTGCAAATTTTCCATCAAAATAACAAGAAGGAGAGAATTATGTCAATCAAATTGTAATTTATGCTTATTCTGTACCATGTCCTTGTCACGCCCCTGGACTCTATCTGTGTGTTTTTCCCTCTCCATGTGACTGCCCTGACCTAGTTTTCCCATGTGTTTGATTGTTCATTAGTTCCAGGTGTGTTTTGTCATCCTCTCGTCAAGTCAGGTGTATTTATAGTGAGTCATGTTCTGAGTTCTTTATCTGGTATTGAATGTTCGTCTTTCCCCGCTACGTGTGTGTTTCTGGTTTCTTGGATGTTTATTAAAGTCTGTTTGTTTGAAGTTTACTCCACGTCTCCTCGTTCCTCGCTCTGTGCTCCTCACAGTATCGATTGTGACAGTCCTATACCATCCATATGCCTAAAATGTTCTACAGCACATGTTGTCATCTTTCTTCATGCCTTGTTATGAAAGGAAATTATGTATCTTTCCTAATGTACTTCAATGTAATGATAAAAAAATACATTCATTTTAGCATGGGTTTTCAAGTGCAAAATATGATGTGAACTCAATGTGATCATTTTGTGCTTTTCAACTATTCTGAAGGTTTGGCAGGTGAGTTGTGAGGTTGAGAGTATACACAACTGTCCACTGAGCTTCCTTGATTAGAGAACCCTGCAAGGTTGTGTCCCTTCTGATTTTGTAACTCATTTGCCGTCTGCTTATATCTCCTCCTATCCACCCCCACAGATTCCATATTTCATTACTCACCACTTCTAATGAATTAAATGTGTAGGACTTCTGTTTGGGCTGTGCATGTGTCTGTGTGTGTTTGATGTTTGCCTGAGATGTATGTCTGCCAGAGACATCAGAATAACTGTGGCACCCCTGTTGCTCAGTGATAACTCAAGCTATTCAACTGCACCTGTTTCTCTGCATGGCGTGGTGCTCTGTGAAAGTGGAACACAAAGTTTGGAAAATAAATACACTGTCCAAGTGGCACTAATGTAGCCCAGCTTGTGCATATTTATTTGGGTAAAAAGTGTTTGTGTTTGACAAATCCACACAGAGAGATATTTCTTCCCTTTAATAATACTGCAATTTGCCATAGACTCTTAATTACATACACAAACTAGGAGGAAAGTTCTTCAAGTGCTTCACTGACACAAAGCAGTTAATCATGAGACTTTAGAAAGAAAAAATAAATACAATTTCATAGCTTGGTTGAATTTTAATGCAAATTACATGCCTGGCATAGTCTGATATAGGCACTGAACAGAATTTAGTTCAGAAGTTAATAATGTAATAACATATTTTTCTAACTCCTTGAATATTAATCATAATTTTTTTTTTACTTTGTAAATCAAATATACATTAGATTATATTATATTATAGACTATTATATTTTTAATCTTATTAGTCCATATCATTGTTACCTACACTGAGAAAATGACCAGTGAAGTTTAATTGTAACAAAAAAAAAAAAAAAAAAATATTATTATATAGATCTATATATATTTTTTTTTTTTTTTTTTTTTTTCAATGAAATCTATCTATGGTAGTTTACTTTGAAATTTTTGAGTAACTGCACTTATTTTACCAATTTAATCCAGCAAACCCTTTTTCTTCCCAATTAAATGTGTTTATTATCATGATTAATTTGTACGAGCATTTTTTATAATGTGTGGCTTTTTTGAATCTTATAAACTACAATTTACGAACGTAATATGTTTAGTTTGCTGTTAGAAGACGATGAGGTTCTGATTGAGGCCATTTTGACTTTTCGGTTCAACGGGTGACAGGACTGCATTTTTTCCTGACATCACTAGAACACCCAAAGGTACTGAAAAGGTAAGCATCACATTACATATGAGAATTAATTGTCAAATGATTTAAATGTCACAATTCAAAGATAAAGCAAAATTTTGCGTTAATAATTTGCTGTTATAAGTACTTTCTTCATTTAGCCTTGAATGGCTAAGTTTTCGTTTATCCGTATCGACTCTGGAAGTAATATACTTTGTTTTAAATTTTTTTTCTCCCTCAGGATCAGCTGCTAGTTATATAGTTATGCATTAATTATGTTTTAAGGCTGTAATTTAGTTGCAGAGTGGTTAAGTTTCTGTTGGTACTGCTTGGGGAACGTGCCATGCTTTCATCGCCCCTGTGAAAAAAAAAAAAACCTGATAGCACATGTACAGTACGGAGACGTCTATTTGACGTCTGCATTTACATCTGAAAGACATTTTTTTTAGAGTGTTTGCTCATCTGCAATATGTCTATATGATGTTTCCTATCAGATGTCAAATAGACATTTAGAGAATGTCTTTTAGATGTTTATGACTTAGAATGTATGTAAAACGGACATCTTAGAGACATCTATCAGATGTTTGTACACAGCAGATGCTTTCCAGATGAAGTGATCTTTAACACACATCTTGCAGACGTATGTGTGCTATCTGGGGCTTTAATTTTCTTTAATTTTACGGAGTTTGACATCAATACTGAGCTAATTTATGACTCAGGCCCTTCTCTGTCATAAATCTTCTCCGTCAGAGGGCAGTGGCACAGATAAAGGTAAGAACTACATTGAATATGAACAGATTAATGGTTGAATGCTTTAATGTCACAAAAGATGCCATGATGAAGATACATGTTTGTTTTAGTAGCTGGATTACAAAAAGTACCCTTGTACTGTATACCATTGTACAGGCCTTAGCTGGGGTTTGCGGGGGCCCGGTGCAGGCTGTACTCGTGGGCCATGTTTGAAATCGTTTAAATAACACAAATAAATTAATAGAACAAAGATAGAAATTAAACAATGTTTAGTTTTTTTCTTCTTTTTCTCAAGTTTGTGGGTGTCAGACTTTGTTCCGTTGTTTTGTGTGTGTTTTGCTCTCCATGTTCCCTCCTTGCCCATATTTGGTTAGTTTCCTGTTCTTGTCCTGATTATGTTGATTTAATTCCAGGTGTTCCCTGTTTATTTCCATTGAGCCCAGGTGTGTCTCGTCATCTCCTCTTCTTGTCATGTGTTTAAATAGTGTTCCCTGTTTTTAGTTCAGTGTCTGGTATTGTTTATGTCTTCATGGTGCTAGCGTTCGCTTTCCTTGTCTAATTTAAGTTTCCTGGATTATGTACTCCTCTCTCTCCCTCCTTCCTGCCCACAAGACAAATTCACTCAGTAGTGCAACCGTGACAGTGGGTATTCAGGTACAGAAACCGAATACTCAAATGTAAAATAGAATTGCATAGTCTTCGGTGTATAAATTAAATATAGATTAATTATTGTTACATAAAACTACAAAGTAATTTAGTCAAGAGCAGTGATTTATTTTCTCTTTGATTTTCTATAATTAACATTAAGTTCTGTTCGAAGTCCTCAAGGAAAAAAAAAACTGTGACAGACGCCACCGGTGTGGCCTTCGACCCCAGAGGGTTAGACACTGACAGCATCTGGTAAATTAGGTGCGGTCACTTTAAGATAAATGAATCCAATATGATACAGGACACATCTCAACTGTTTGTTCACTTACTGTAAAACATGACCAACCGTTTTTGGAGGATACTTCGACAATTTTGTATGTATTTGTCCGTTCAAGCACAAGAAGAGGCAAAACTCAATTCGGTGTTTAGATGGCTGTGAGACGTGGCTCTCTGCGTGTGTGCTGTGCGCACAGAACACAGCGCATGGGTGCGGAATTAGCACTTTTACTTATATATTGCTTTATAGCGAGTGTTTCAAAGCCGCTTTACAGTGTTAAACAGGAAAAGTGTGTCAATAATGCAAATAAGCTAGAACAGTCAGATTTATCAGTTCAAGTAATATTTTTCACTTTACGGTTTTAAATAATTAAGTTAGTTATGCATTACTACATGAGCAATATGTTTGTTACAGTACATATTAATCTTTGTGAACATTAGTTAATTCAAATTCATTGTTAGTTTATTTTAGATCAGGTCCATTAAATCTACTTTTTTTTTTTTTCCTGATTGCTAACACACAATTTATGTCATACTTAGAAGGGAGAGGTTATTATGCGAGTATAGGAGACCATAAGTCTAAGTGGACGTCCGTGACAAGCGGAGTCCCACAAGGCTCAATTCTTGCACCGCTCTTGTTTAGCCTTTATATGCTCCCACTAAGTCAAATAATGGGAAAGAACCAAATTGCCTATCACAGCTATGCTGATGATACCCAGATTTACCTAGCATTATCACCAAATGACTACAGACCCATTGACTCCCTCTGCCAATGCATTGATGAATTAACAATTGGATGTGCCAAAATTTTCTTGCATTTGTCATTGCATAGTCATTGCATTTGGAAACAAAGATGCAGTTCTCAAGGTGAATGCATACCTTGACTCTAGGGATTTGACAACTAAAAATCAAGTCAAGAATCTTGGTGTGATTCTGGAGACAGACCTTAGTTTCAGTGGTCATGTCAAAGCAATAACTAAATCAGAATAATATCATCTAAAAAACATTGCAAGAATTAGATGTTTTTTTTCCAGTCAAGACTTGGAGAAACTTGTTCTTGCCTTTATTACCAGCAGGGTGGACTATTTTAATGGTCTCCTCACTGGCCTTCCCAAGAAGACCATTAGACAGCTTCAGCTCATCCAGAACGCTGCTGCCAGGATTCTGACTAGAACCAGACAATCTGAGCATATCACACCAGTCCTCAGGTCACATTTAGGATTGCTTTTAAAGTACTTTTGCTCGTTTATAAATCACTCAATGGCCTATGACCTAAATACATAGCAGATATGCTCACTGAACAGACCACTCAGATCATTAGGATCAAGTCAGTTAGAAATACCAAGGGTTCACACAAAAAAAGGGGAATCTGCTTTTAGCTATTTTGCTGCCCGCAGTTGGAATCAGCTTCCAGAAGAGATCAGATGTGCTAAAACATTAGTCACATTTAAATCTAGACTCAAAACTCATCTGTTTATCTGTGCATTTATTGAATGAGCACTGTGCGATGTCCGAACTGATTGCACTGTATTTTATGTATAATAATTTTCTATTTTAACTGTCTTAAATTAATTTTAAATCATTTTCAAAGTTTTTTTATTCTTTGTTTTATTTTTGTGATTTTGTTTACTTTCATTTATGTAAAGCACTTTGAATCACCATTGTGTACGAAATGTGCTATATAAATAAGCTTGCCTTGCCAAATTACAACACACTGAGGCTGTTCGGCCCGTCCTGCCTCTCTTGCTTCATGCTGGATAATGGAACCATTGAGATCGTTGAGGAAATTCAAGAGATGTTGTGTGTTGTAAGAGCCCAAGGAAGCATGATAGTGGAGAACCCCACGGTGACTGATGGCAGCGCACAGTGTCACACTGCTCCCATGCAGGCTAGGGACCTCCACAATGGCATGCCGTCCAATAATGTTCCGCCCACTTCTTCTCCATTTAGTAAGATTAATCTCAGCTTCATCAATAAATATAGATTCATGCAGGGTGTCTCTGCCATCAAACTCGAACATGTTCTGCGAAAAGATGTTTTGAATACATGTTTACAGTAAGCAATAAGAATCACTTTACATGTAAGAGTACATTATCAAATTACAGCACTGCAGTAAATAACACATTAGTGAGTTACACTTAGTACCTGCACATACTGCACTCGCTGATTCTTGACCTGCTCTGAATTCCTTTCAAAAGGCACCCTATATACCCGTTTCATTCGAAGTCTGTTAAGATGCAGTATTTGGTCAATTGTAGAAATACTTATACGATCAGTTTCTGAGAAGGCATGTTGATTTTCAATAATTATTCTCTGAATTTCACGCAGTCTAATTGCATTATTAGCAATGACCATATTTACAATTGCAGTTTCTTGGTCCTCTGTCAGAAGACGTTGTCTGCCTCCTCCAGGCAGTCGCCACTCAGTTCTGAAAAAATACAGTAGGCTACATAAGAACAACTAATACTGAGCAACAAAGCAATTTGACAGTTATGAGTTTAAGGATGTACAGCATGTGATACAGTACTGTACACAGAAGAACAATGAAGGTTCTCTCATCTAAATGTTACCTGTGTATCTAAATAGTATAAAAACCCTGTAGATTACTGCACAGTGTCTTTGGCAAATATCAGGTACCTGTTTTCTTCTCTAAATGTTCAAATGATAGATGTGACTGTGAATCTGCTCACATTCGGCTGAACTCGTTGGCCAGCTTCACTCATGGTCATCCCATGCACAAGAACATGCTCAAATAGTGTTGCCCGTATTTCGTCAGGAACAAATGTTCTTTGGTCCCAACTCTTTCTGCTCTTTCGCCGTTATTGCTTACACACATTTTCAAAACTTTGCCTCTTTTTTTTCCAAAACTTTACACACAAATCCAAGAATTGCACACACAAAATGCTAAATGCCTCACATCTCTTGCAAAATGAAGCACTGCATTCAAATTATCACAAACACATCTCAAAAGAAAACATTTGTCTTATGTTGCAAACGTAATATTGCCATAATATTATATTTTCAGGTATATACACATAGTTAATATACACACAGTTATTCAAAACCTAAAGCTCTTCTTTAGTAAGCTCCTATGTACATTTCTGTTCAAGATTGAAAGTAATTGGCAGAGAGATGTTGAATAATTCTCAGTAAACACGAAAGCAAGATTGAAACCAAACTCTTTTTTTTTTACTGTAAGCAGTTGTGGTTGTGAATACAGTATTACACAGTACAAAAGAAAATACATCAACCATGTGTAGTTGTGTAGATATGTATTTACAGGCCTGTTCTAAAGGCATGATTGCTTGGTGTTAAGTAAAGCAAAGATTGTTTGCACATGTGAGGAGTTAGTGTGATGCACTGATGAATTAGTGTGGCATTTTGAATGGTTGTGTTTGAAAAAGGAAATCAAGATACTTCCTGAGAGATTGTGTGTGTGTGTGTGTGTGTGTGTGTGAGTGTGTGTGTGTGTGTGTGTGTATTACATAGAGAATTGTCTGTTGTGTTTTGCAAAAGTGTTTTATGAAATTGAAAACTGAGTCAAAGGCCGAGAATTAGTGTATGGTTTTGAGGATTTGGTGTGCGGTTCTGGTGTTTGAGTGTCAGATTTCAGTAATTGTGTGTCAAGTAAATATTTTGTGTGTAAGCAGTTGAAAAAAAATGAGATGATTATTTCTCATCATGTATGAGGTAGCCCGGGGTCAAGATGCCACAGCGAATGAGGAATGATTATTCATTCGTGCAGCCTTATCATTGGCTGAAGAGTGAGCCTCTTCTGCATGTCACAAGGTGATCCTGAGCATTCTATTGACCTGCTCGGGCAAACAACTGATGTGTATAAATTGGATCTGTAACAACTATGGACGTTTAGTTTCAGACCTGGTTACGAGAGTGAATTTGTGTGCGCTAATGTGGTGCTGGTCGATGGCGGATTCATTTTGCTATTTAGCCCAGGTCTCTTCCTATTATATCACTGAAATGAGAGTACCTTTTCATTCTGTCATGCTTGGTTTAGAGTGCTCTAAATATGGGCAAAAGTCGAAATTTCAAAACTGACTGTTCAAGAGAAGAATACAAATAAAGACAGATTGCACGCGAAATACAAAGGCAATGTCACATCTCTGTGGGGAAACTTGATGCTTATTACATGTCTGAGGGAAACTTTAGAAGGATTTATGTTGTGTAGGTTTAAAGTAAAGAATCAATCATTCAATCAATCAATAAATAAATAAAAATAATTTTTGATTGTCCGTGTCCATGTCCGGACTGCTTCCTCAGTTTAGTTTACTGGTGACTTGAGAACTGTTGCAAACATTAGCCGAATCATGACTTGAGAGAGAACCATTACCAGTGTACTACTGACTTACAACTACTGCCATTAAATCACTGCTATAATTCCAATATGTGTTATTTGATATACATACTTTATGCTTTCAGCAAATACAGAAACATGGATTTTGCCCACTTTATGAAACCCTCGGCAGACAGTTCTTAACATGTCAGACATGTCTTTACTGTTCTCAGTTCAGTGTACAGTACTGTTGGACTAACGGGAGCACTGAATGAGTTGGCAAAAACTGAATTCATAGGATCATATACTAGTGACTGACAGGAACATCTGAAAGTGAGTTTTAATTGAGTAATTTGTGGATCTGTGCTGGCTTGAACCACAAACTGTTTCTGTTTCAGGTTCTGTCCGATTTGGTAAACTGGTTCATCCAGTTCCATAAAAAGAACCGGTTCAAATAAATGATTATTTGTGAACCGGACAACACATACAACAGTTAGTGACCACTTCTGTCAAGTTCCAGAACATTGCTTGAGTTCACTTGACTGCTAATTCTTGACACTGCTTCCCACTCTTAGTGTCTCCCGAAGCAGATATACATTATCATAAAAGGTTCAGCCTCTTACTTGGTTGTTGCTGGTTAAACTAGTTCAGAAGCATAGGAGACCAGTATGGTCACATAACAGCATTACCCTCAGCAGAATGTTACATAATACACTGTAGCTCCTGTGGACAGAGCTGTATCAATACTTTGTTAAACACATTTTATACAGTAGATTGTGATGTACACTGACATTTAGTTTTCAAAAAAAAAAAAAGAAGAAGAAAGGAAACAGCACCTAATTTCGGACTATTCTTTGTCATGCACTATAAGAAAATAATGTCTTTCTGAAACAAGTCCTGCTAATGGTTTTCTTGGATGGGTGCCAGCAGAGACAGAATGAATCCATACTCTATTAAACAAAACAGAAAAATAATAAATAAAGATAAATAAAAAACAAATATAAATACAGAAATAAAAGAAAACACTGACACTTGCACTCAGTTAAGGCAGTTATTAACATGAATGCTCCCAAGGACAAACACACAAAATGACAAATGACTTTTGAATCACTCAATGAAATACGGTGGAAATATAATACATTTTGCAAATCAAAAAATTAAGCTTTAATTCATGTTATACATTCCTTCAGGCCTTCTGGGTCATAAAAATTATACTTTATACATAATGAAAAATGATACAGTGATATCAAGTAAAATTTAGGCATTGAACATTTATGGTTCCTCAGTGTTACTAGTTTGATGTATATTTTAATGCTGTTCCGCAAGTTGAATCAGAGAACAGAGAGATAGAGAGAGAGAGAAAGAGAAAGAGAGAGACATTTCTCTCAAGCATGCCTGGTAGCAGATGACCCCCAGAGTATTGGACCTGGCTGCTCACTACAATTATTATTCAGCACAAGTGAAGCACCCTGTTTGATATCTGCCAAGGTAATTTAGTGGGAGAGATTGCGCTGTGTCCTTCTCTCACTCTGTCTCTCTCCTTCTGCCTCCTTTCTGCCTGATAAGCAGTCTCTCCTTCCCTTCCTCTTGTATCTTTCTCTCTCTTTCCTTTTAACTCCTTATTGTTTTCCCATGGTGCCTTGGCCTCTCACTAGTGTGTCTGATTACTCCTCTTTTAGGAACTCCAAACAGGGCTGAGGTAACACAGATATGCCTGTCAATACCACACTTGCATTCACAGACACAGAAAGTGAGAAGAATGATGTATGGGACAAATCTCAATGTGTCATTTAGGAGTGAATTCCTTTTAAGAAGGAAGTCGTCATTAGAAGCGTGACTTTTTGTTCCCCCTAGAGGAAAATTATCGTCTGAACTCTGACCACAGTTATCATGCTAGAATTTATGATAATCAGTTCCTCTGCTGATGAGAAGATTCAGATGTAATGTAAAATGTAAATGCATTCACTCTGTGGTGACTTTGTCAATATTTTTTTTTGTTTTTCCTATATGGATAAACCTTCTGTTACAAAAGGACATGAAGAATTTCTCCCAAAACATTTTTCGGCAGCACAGCCCATTGGTTTGTCTGCAAATATATCTTTATATCTCTGTTTGACCTTTTCACTTTCTGTGGAGTGCAGCTATTGATCATACTGTGTAGAGCAAAACAAGGACCCCAGATGACATAAAGTGGCTGGACATGCTGGGCAATTGGTTACTGTGTGATAAAGTCACATTAGCGAGTGTTTAGTGCTGGTGCTTTATGTATTATGTACGTGCCGGTAGTATTTTTGTGCATGGGTGAAAGTGTATGTTTTTAAATTGTCTCTGTTAATGGGATTTCAAGAAAAAAGGAAAAGCAAACATGATTTTTGCAGTTAAGGAGCATAATTTGTTCCTGGAAAGTTTCCAATTAGTGTGTGTTTTTTTTTGTTTGTTTGTTTTTTCATTTATTTATTGTACTTCCCTGGAAGTGAAAAAAAAACAAAAACTCAGTAACACTTTATAATAACTGCACACTATGGGGCATTAGTAAATAATAGTTCATCATTTATCAAGCATTATCCCTACATTAATTTACATTAATAGCAGTTTATAAGTACAGTTATACATGCTTTATTCTTGATTTATAAGCATATAGTGTTTAATCATTGTATTTTCATACTTTATTAATGATCAATTTAACATTTTACATTATTAACAACCCAGTTATTTAGGAGTTGTCAGTGGTTCATAAAATAATTTAGAATGTGTAAGTAAATGATTAATAAACTATTTAAATGTATATTTATTCATCTTATTATTTAGACATATAGTAATAGTGTTAATAAATGATTTATTAACAGCAATTATTACTATAATTCATGATTAGCTCAGGTAGTTATAAAACATTTAGTAGTTGTCAGTTAACAATTTTTGAGAGCTCATCTAAAGTGAGGACTATTTATGCCTCGTAAAGCTTTTACAAAGGAGATTTAAAGGCTCAGTTATATTCTAAACAGATTAAGAAAACAAACACAAAAGGTGTGTAATGCTGTGCCCTCTTTTCATCATGACCGGCGGCACTAATGATATGTGTATGAGGGTATTGCTAGTGTCAGGGTTTTGTCACTTCGGTCTAGTGTAATTCATGTTTTTGTGACAGAGCCCTGACACTCGTGTCATGTCATTGTTTTCATGTGAGCGTGCGGCTTCGAGTGTGCTCGAGCCGTGCGCTCTCGTCTGCGTGTACTGTTTCATGTTGGAGCGTGGTGTTCAGATCCCGGCACTCATGTCTTGAGTTTCGGGTTCGTGTCGGGGTCCGTACACTCGCGCTCCATGTTCTGTCTGTTGTGGGAGCGTGAGGTCTCGAGTTCGCCCGGCCGTGCGCACTTCTGTCCACGTGTGTTGTGTTTTGTGAAGCACGCGGTTTGTGTTCAGCCGCGTGCTTTTCTTGCTGTCATGTGTGAACACGCGGCTTATGAGTTTTCTCATTAGCTGCGTGTTCGTGTCTTTTTGTTCTAGCACATGGCTTGTGATTTTTTTTGTTTTGCTGGCCATGTGCTTGTGTTTGTTTTTGTGTGAGCACTTGGCTTTTGACTTCGTTTCCTGTGTGCCATGTGCTCTCATGTCAATTGTCTTGACCCCACCCATCTTGTTACCTGATTATTGGTTAATTTGCCCCACATGTGCTCCCTCATTACCCTCCTCATTTGCTCTCCATTTAATCTCCTTGTGTTTGCAGTCGTGCGTCAGTTTCGTCATCGTCAATCCCTGAATGTGTCCTATCCTGCCTTGCCTTGCCTTGCTGTTCTGTGCCCTGTCTTGGCCTGCCTGCCTGTTTTTCCCCCTCGGGGTAGTTTTTGTTGTTTGTTTTGTTTTATTTTAAAATAAAGCCCATTTTCTGCAATACTGAGTCCTCGCTCCATCCCTCTACCCAAAACCCTGACAGTACGAACTCACCAATAGAGGACTCAGCAGAGAATGGGCATCTTCCTGTTCCCATCTCCCTGCCCCTCCGCTCATCATATAGCTGCTCAACACAGGAGGCTCCTTTCTCTTCGGCAAGGGGGAGCCAGTGTGAGGGGTTTTGCACACCAGTTCCTGTTTGCAGCGGAGGGACTCAACATCAGTGACGTAGAGCTCAAGGACATCTTTAACACCAGCCTTAATGAGCACGTCCATGCCTGGGAGATGGGAATGCTGGGGATACTGTCCTTCTGGCAGTTTGTGGGGTATGTCTACCACCGTGGAGAGGAGGGTGGCCTTCCTCCTCTTGGCCCTCCTCCCATTCTCCTCACAAACCCCCTAGTACCCAGTCCTCCTATGTCCTGCCAACGGAGGAGGAGGAACGGGTCCGCCTCATCCGGTCCCATGACTGCAGAGGTGGCGGACGAAGTGGCAGTGTCCCGCTCTTGGAGACGGAGGAGGAATGGGTATGCCTCACCACCCCTAGAGGTAGCTGGAGAGGCTGCTGTGCCCCTAGAGTTGGCTGATGAGGCTGCAGTGGCCCCGGAAGCGGCCGAGGAAGCTGCAGCGCCCCCAGTGACGGCCGAAGAGGCTGCAGCGCCCCAAGCGTCTGCCGAGGAATCTGCAGCGCCCCCAGAGACGGCCGAAGAGGCTGCAGCGCCCCCAGTGATGGCCGGAGAAGCTGCAGCGGTCCCAGTGACGGCCGAAGAGGCGGCGGCGGCCCCCAAGGGTGGCCGATGACTTGGCAAGTGGCCCCCCCCGCCTCTCGGACGGAGGAGGAGGAGAGAAGGCTTCCTCATCCCACATGGCCCTGTAGTCCTCAGTCTCCTCGGTTGCTGGCCTGGAGGCCGTCCCAGACCCTCCCGGGCTCCTTGCCCTGCCGGCCCCGCCCAGGCTCCTTTCCCTGCCGGCCCCGCCCAGGCTCCTTTCCCTGCCGGCCCCGCCCAGGCTCCTTTCCCTGCCGGCCCCGCCCAGGCTCCTTTCCCTGCCGGCCCCGCCCAGGCTCCTTTCCCTGCCGGCCCCGCCCAGGCTCCTTTCCCTGCCGGCCCCGCCCAGGCTCCTTTCCCTGCCGGCCCCGCCCAGGCTCCTTTCCCTGCCGGCCCCGCCCAGGCTCCTTCCAGCTACCGCCCTGTGCCTACTGGGGTTCTTGTTTGGCCGGAGCCTCCCTGGTCTGTTCCTCCGGTCCCGCCCTGGCCCCCCCAGATTCCTGGTCTGCCTGAGCCTCCCTGGCTCAACCCTCCCACCCCTCCCTGGTTCCTGGTTCTTGTTAGGCCGGAGCCTCCCTGGTCTGTTCCTCCGGTCCCCCCCTGGCTCCCCCAGATTCCTGGTCTGCCTGAGCCTCCCTGGCTCAACCCTCCCGCCCCTCCCTGGTTCCTGTAATGACTTTCTGGGTTGTACTGCTGGCACTGGCTTGGCTCCCCTTCCTCCCTCCCTCCCCTCTTTGTCCCAGTGTTTTGAGTTTTCCTGTCTTGTGTTGCCTGTTTAGCGGTCTTGTGTTGTCATGTTTGTTCTGGTCTTGTGCTGTCATGTTTTTGGGTGTTCCTCTGTTAGGGACGACAGGTGGCGTCCCTTTTGAGGGGGGCTAGTGTCAGGGTTCTGTCCCTTCGGTCTAGTGTAATTCATGGTTTAGTGACAGAGCCCTGACACTCCCGTCATGCCTTGTTTTCATGTGAGCGTGCGGCTTCGAGTGTACTCGAGCCGTGCGCTCTCGTCTGCGTGTACTGTTTCATGTTGGAACGTGGTGTTTCAGAGAAAAATCCCGGCACTCATGTCTGATTTTTCGTTTCGTGTCGGGGTCCGTACACTCGCGCTCCATGTTCTGTCTGTTGTGGGAGCGTGCGGTCTCGTGTTCGCCCGGCCGTGCGCTCTTCTGTCAACGTGTGTTGTGTTTTGTGAAGCACGCGGTTTGTGTTCAGCCGCGTGCTTTTCTTGTTGTCTTGTGTGAACACGCGGCTTATGAGTTTTCTCATTAGCTGCGTGTTCGTGTCTCTTGTTCTAGCACATGGCTTGTGATTTGTTTTGCTGGCCATGTGCTTGTGTTTTGTTTTGTGTGAGCACATGGCTTTTTGTCTTTGATTCGGTGTGCCATGTGCTCATGTCAATTGTCTTGACCCCTCCCATCTTGTTACCTGATTAGTTAATTTGCCCCACATGTGCTCCCTCGCTACCCTCCTCATTTGCTCTCCATTTATGCTCCTTGTGTTTGCAGTCGTGGGTGAGTTCGTCATCGTCTATCCCTGGATGTGTCGTGTCCAGATCCTGCCTTGTTTGCCTTGCCAGCCTGTTTTTCCCCCACGGGGTAGTTTTTGTTGTTTGTTTTGTTTTATTTTAAAATAAAGCCCATTTTCTGCAATACTGAGTCCTCGCTCCATCCCTCTACCCAAAACCCTGACAGCTAGGAGCAAGCGAGGTCAGTCCTCGAGGAGGCTGACTGTGCTCATTGAGAGCAGTTTAACATCCACAAGCTCCGATCCTGGCTTTCTTCATGAGAAATGAAAGCCAGGCATCTGTGCTCTGTGGTTTGGGTAACGTGGCTGCCGAGGCTGCTGGATGACTTCGATCATGGGAATCTCAGTACGAGTTGGTGGAGGTGGATCTTGAGATGGGTGATAGAGCCCTATCTCTTTTCACTAACTCAGAGGGTCCAGCTCAGGAACTTGAAGCTTAGCAGATCGATTTGTTCTAAACTCAACGACCAATTCTTCACCCCTAGTCACCAACATCCTCCCCCTGCCTGCCCACCAAATGTAAACTCACCATGTAAAATCAAAGTACACATGTGTATGCTTGTGAATGTAAATTCACACTCAACAATGGATTTTCATGATGGGGCAACCTGTAGTTAATTAACTGCTCTATGCACTCATGTGTCATGTGCTACATTAATGGATTACAAAAAGAACTAATGGTAAAAAACTTCTCACCTTGTGTAGCGAAGGCTTCCTATATTGTGAGCAGATAGGTTTATACTTTATCATTGTGTTCACTGTCACAACAGAATTTTAATCCTGACAAGACTTTAAGGCAAAGATTAGGTAGGAAATGACTCAGCTGGAAACCCATTGTTCCATTCTGAATCACCAGAACAGAAGGGCTTAAATGTAGAAAATAACATTAAAATTATAAGAAAGAGTTTATATCCTTCAAGAGTCCACTGTATGTGAAAAATTTCAATTAATTATATGAACGGAAGCTGTTAGACGATCGATGACCTCAGCTGATCTTAAAATGCTTCTTCATTAAGGAATGACTCACTTAGATTAAATCTTTTTTGAAAAGCGGAGGCATTGATTTTGCCAAGTCACAAGTGAGCCTGGGTGACTTTTATATGCTGACTTTCACTAAACAGTGACAGAGAACAGTTCACTCAGAATATGGTTTTGGACTCTGTTGCACTGCTTTTCCATTGTTTTTTTCTATTTAAACATGTGTTAGATGGCCTGGGGCATCCCAGTGAAATACTGCTGTGCCCCAGTAAAATAATAAATCCTTATGTGTCAGTAGGATTGATGTACACCAATCTGACCGTCATTTTCCCTGATAGTATTTCAGCAATCAAGTCATGTGTGTTTTCTATCAGCTGTTTAGAATCAGAACTAGTGATGCAAGATTTGCAAAGGAATAACTCTTTTGATCTAATTGGAAAAACAGATTTGCAAAAAAGGTCTGAAATTGTTTGCAGTTCAGTTAGATTCATTCTGACAGTTCACTCAAATATTGAATCATTAGCAGTGGTTTCTCACACCACTATAGTAACATGATATTTTATAAAACAGAAAACAAAAAGAGTGGTGGATGAGGTGGATATTTATATACAATAGTAGGAAATAAAACATGCAAATGCCTTCTATCGTTTGCCAGGGACAAAGTTGCTCTTTATTGCATGTGCAGTTAGTGCAAGACTCTGTATTGCACGTAAAGAGGTTTTATATCTATTTATACCTAAAGCAGTAGTAAAAAAAAAAAGTATCAAAATACTTATCATTTACCTTTGCACTCAGCGTTACTAAAACACAGTGGTCAAGTTTTAATAATTTTACTTAAAATACACTGCATATTTATTATTATTATTATTATTATTATTAAAAATAATATTGCTCTGAATAAATGGCTGTACATATGAATGAATACTGTGCATATAAAAGCTTCCCATTCCAAATAGACTTATCGTATCAGGATTTTATAAAAACATTAATATTGAAAATGTTTTGAAATGAATTCTGCAATGAAAACACAATGTAAAAAAGGTTATCAATGGCTAAAATGACTTATGGACCAATTAACAGGTCCTGTAAATAGTTAAAAAAGTTATATGCATATGCATCACAAACATGAATCTACCCAAGGAGCTGAGTGAGATGCATATGCTTAGTGCATCACATCAAATACTCATACATTTCAGTGTGGTCATCACATTTAAAAAGTTGAAGGTTTAGCAGAAATAGCTTTTTTCTTTTTAAGCTTTATTTTTTTATCTCTCTGCGAGAAAGCAGTATTGAATTTTTCTGGTCTTGAAGAGGTTTTGTTAGTGTATTCCTCTTGGTAAGATGACTGATCAATCTTTCATCATACCATGCATGCAAGAAAACATTTGTTTAGTATCTTTTGTATCTTCTCCTTTTGCTTAAAAAACAACAGCACTCCAGATATAACGGAGCGAACGAGACGTGAGACGTGCGGATCCATTTGCAAGGCTTTATTTAGACAGAGACGTGGTCATAAACCAGGCATGAGTCAGACAGTGGCAAGCAGGAACATTACAGGCAAGACAAAAGATTATCCAAAGGAAGGCGTGAGTCAGTCGACAGTGAACCTTATCCAGAGGGCTTGACAAGAGGGGAAATCCAATAACAAGCATTGGTTATTGGATTGCGATATACGCAAACAATACTCTGCAGTTTAAAAAGGTTCTGAGTGGGGGTAATATAGTGAGTGTGTGATTGGTTACAGCTATGTGCAATCATTGCAATGGATGATGGGATATGTAGTCCGGGATGACATGCAATGAAAATCAATCTAACGGAAGGGTGACCTCTGGTGATGATCGAACGGAAGTTCAGACGGGACAGAGGCCCACCAGGGCAGAGCAGGCAGAGCAGAAGGACTCCATAGTGGAGCAGAGAGAGCAGGAACCCACCAGGGCGGAGCAGATGGGACAGAAGCACACCAGGGTGGAGCAGACAGAGCAGAAGCCCACCAGCGTGGAGTAGAAGACCTCCACGGCGGAGCAGACGGAGCCGGGATCCATGGCAGAGACTGGGGCCTAGGGAAAACAGAAACAGACAACACAGGCAGTGCATTCATGGTCTCAGGGACCGAGGCAGGGAACACAATAAGTTAATCAATAGTTCCCCTGGTGACCATTGAACGCGCAGACAGCTCACTGATTGAAACTGGATAGGCAGACAGTTCACAAACAGGCTTACTGACTGGGACTGGCAAGGCAGATGGTTCAACAGAACATGCAGACAGTTCATCAGTGTTCTTTATGGCAGTGACAGGGTTAAAGGGACAGACACGGAGTGCATTTATAGTCTCTGGCCTCATGACAGGCAAGTTTAAGGGTACAAAGGCGGTTTTTGGGCTGTGACAGGCAGGGCCGTAAACTCGGTGTTAGTTTCCTCAGGAGTGACTGGACAGACAGACAGTTCAATATTAGACTCATGGACTGTAACAGGACATACAGATAATCCAAAATTAGGTGCATGTGGGAGTTGTGGACTGGCAGACAGAACAAGACCAGGTGCATTGATTGAAACTGGACGGGTAGACATTTCAGTAAGTGACATTAAACAGGCAGACAATTCACAGTCAGACTCAGTTGAAACAAGACAGACAGACAATTCAAGATCAGATTTGACTGTGGAATTTAAACCAACAGACAGTTCACAGTGGGATGCATTGATTGGCAGACAGTTCAGTGATTGAAACTGGACCGACAGATAATTCAGAATCAGGCTCATTGACGGAAACTGGATAGATAGACTGTTCACTAGGGGTCTCTTTGGCAACTACAGAAGTAATGGGGCAAATATAGACTTAATTTATGGTTTCCGGGTTCATGACAGGCAGGGATAAGAGTTCACAGGTGACCTTTTTGGCTGTGACGGACAGGGCTGAGAGTTCATAGGCAGCCTCCTCGGCTGGATCAGAACAGGACAAAAGTCTATAATTGGCCTTCATGGTGGGTTTAGAACAAGACAACAGTTCCGAGATGGCCTCCTCGCTGGTTAAAACAGAGCAGGAGAAAAAGTTTAAAGCGCCACCATAGCCGTGACAGGATCATAAGAGAGTTCCAGACGGCTCCCCTTGGCCGTACATGACAGACAGGGAGTTCACAGACGCCCTCCATAGCTGTTACAGGACAGGCAGAGAGTTCACAGACGGCCTCCATAGCCGTTACAGGACAGGCAGAGAATTCACAGATGGCCTCAATAGCCATTACAGGACAGGCAGATAATTCACAGACGCCTCCTATCTTCCGTACAGGAAAAAAAGACAGCAGAGACTGTCCAGACGGCCTCCATAGCCATTCTAGGAGATAAAGAGACTTCCCAATGGCCTCCATAGCTTTTACAGGACAGGCAGAGAGTTCGTAGATGGCCTCCTTGGCCAGAACAGAACAGGCCGTGAGTTCACAAGTGGATACTACTAACATCTCTGGAGGTTCTGCAGTGGATGCTGCCACCTCTGGAGGTTCTACAGCAGTACCAACAGGAAACAGGGATAGTTCATTAACATTCTCCTTAACAGGACAGGTACGGAGTTCAGCAACGGTCCCTTTGACCATGACAGGACAGACGGAGAGCTCATAAACGGCCTCCTTGGCCGGAACAGAACAGGACGAGAGTCTATAAGTTGATACCACTGACACCTCTGGAGGTTCGCAGCGTTCCGCCCCCAAAGGAACGCGCCCCCCCCACAGCCCCACCTCTGGAGGTTCTAACAGCAGTAAACATCATAACAGGGATAAGTCAGTAATGTTCTCGCAACTGACAGTCTGAGAGT
The DNA here is from genome assembly GCA_018155175.1 of Sinocyclocheilus anophthalmus. Lineage (NCBI taxonomy): Eukaryota > Metazoa > Chordata > Actinopteri > Cypriniformes > Cyprinidae > Sinocyclocheilus > Sinocyclocheilus anophthalmus. The sequence goes on from JADLZN010000041.1 coordinate 88,221, forward strand.
CGTCGCTGCGCGCCACCACCACGCAAGGAGCTGAAGCAAGCGCCTCCACCTCAGGAGGTTCTGTGGTAGTGTATGTAGCCCAAATACACCAAAAAGCAATTCCCATCATGGGAAGCGCTTCAGATAGGGGAATCAGTGCAGGAACAGGACAGCTAGAGTGAGTGAGTGGGTTTGGGGATACCAGCTGCGTGTGCAGACACCAGCGTTGCATCCCTCACACTGGATACCAGACACGGATACCAGAATGGCTGACTGGATAATCTGGGTTACCGAGAGTCGTGATGTTCTCTGGAAGATCAGCTGAGACGTGATGAGACTCTGGAAGATCAGCGTGTTATTGACGTGACTCTGCACAAACTGTTGATACGTGACAAGATCTGGATGAACAGCTGAGACAGTGGCGAGACTCGGACGATCAGTTGAGGGCGTGACTGTACTCATGACGAGCAGCTGTGACTTGACTTACTCATGAAGAGCAACCTGTGAACTTGACTTGACCATGCAGTATCAAATTTGACTGGACTTGGACGCAGGAGATCCTGTGACTTGACTGGACTCATAAGAATCAACTGTACTTGATTGACCATAAGAGTCACGTGACTTGCTTACTCATAAGAATCAACTGTGACTTTGACTTGACTATGAAGATCAGGCTGTGACTACTGTCGCCTCCATTTGGTGAGCCGTAGCTCTAGTGCGCCCCATTACACTAGTGAGTGCGGTTCGCTTCCTCTGTCGACACCACAGTGACGTTGAACCAACAGTCACAAGCATGAGTTCATAAACTGACTGAGAGATGATCGGAGGACCTTCCTGGATTACGTGATTGAGCGAACTATTAATGCCCTCATCAACAAAAGAAGTCTATGACACACCCCACCCCCCATTCCGGCAGATCAGAAAAAATAAGCAAAGCTCAAATACTCTTGAATATAGTCCTCAAGTGACCGTGTGCCCTGTTTGAGGGCTAATAACAGTCTTGCAATGTCCATACCTGGCCAGTGTCCACTTGAAAAGCTGCTGGATCCTTGTGTGGCAGAGTATTCTGTAACGGGGCGAACGAGACATGAGATGTGCAGATCCATTTGCAAGGCTTTATTTAGACAGAGACGTAGTCATAAAACAAGCATGCAGGCAAGCAGGAACATTACAGGCAAGACAAAAGAGTATTCAAAGGAAGGCGTGAGTCAGTCGACAGTGAACCTTATCCAGAGGGCTTGACAAAAGGGAAAATTCAATAACACGAGCAATAGTCCAGGCGAGGCACAAACACAGTCCGAAACAGAAAGGCAAAGGATTAATCCAAGATAAACAGGCAAGAATCAAGTAACACGGGAAAGCAGGCAAGACAAGAATATGACTAGGAACTAAGGACTAGAAACTAAGACAGAAAACTGGCTCCGTAATGTGCTACCACTAGGAAAGCAATATACGCAAACAATACTCGGCAGTTTGAAAAGGATCTGAGTGGGGTAGTGTGTGTGATTGGTTACAACTGTGTGCAATCAGTGCAATGTATGACGGGATAGGTAGTCCAGGATATAGTGTAACAGTCTGTGTAGTGTGAAAGTCAATATAATGGAAGGGTGACCTGGTTGCGATCGAACTGAATTCCATGGACATGATTCGTGACACCAATGACATGTACACAGAGGTGTCACGAATCTGGTCCATGAACTTCTGTCTGCTAGCCATCAGAGGTCACCATTTCCATTTCATTGACTCTCGCACTAACTAACTGTTGCATAGCACCCCGGACTACTTATCCCATCATTCTTTGCACGATTTGCCCACTGCACTGATTGCACACAGCTGTTTCTAATCACCTCACTCACTATATAACACGCACTCTAACCACCTTTCTCTGCTGAGTATTGTTTAGCCTGTACCCCTTTCCGAGTCTCCGTGTATTCCTTGTTTTGCCTTGCCTGTTTTTGCGGTTTCTGGTCTTTGCCTGTTTTCCTGGATTTCTCCCTCTCGTCTCGCCCCTTTGATTCTATCTCCGATCATCCGACACTATACGCTAACCCTATGACTATTCTTGTGTGTTTGCCCGCCATATACCTGTTTGCCATTATTTGACCCTGCCTGTTTACCACGTCTCTGTCTTCTCCTAATAAAAAGCTTGCATATGGATCCGCCCGTCTCACATCTTGTCAGCCCCGTCACAGAATACTCAGCCCCACAAGGATCCAGCAGCTTCTCGGATGGACATTGGCCAGGTATGGATGTGGCAAGAATATTGTTAGCCCTTAGACAGGGCACACGATCGCTGGAGGGCTATATCCGAGAGTATTTAGCCAACGCTCTTTTCCATATCTGCCGGACTGTGTTTTGATAGACTTTTTTTTATGAGGGCATTAATCAACCATTACAATCCAAACTCATTCACGAGGGTCCACGTTCATCTCTAAGTCAGTTTATGGATTATGCTTTGTTGACTGTTGGTTCATTGTTCACTGTGGGTGTCGCGGAGGAACGCGATCCCGCACTCACTCGTGTAATGGCGGCTGCACTAGAGCATGCTCACAAAATGGCGGCGACAGCGGAGCACGCTCACAAGATGGCGGACACAACAGCACCCAGTCATGTCACAGCTGCCCATCATGAGTCAAGTCTAGTCACAGTGGATCATCATGAGTCAGGTCTAGTCACAGCTGTTCTCCCTGAGTTCAGTCAAGTCACGGTTGATCATCATGAGTCAAGTCAAGTCAAGTCATTATTGAGCCTAGTCAAATCCAACAAACAGTACCGTCCTAGTCCGCGTCTATTCATAGCCGCTCTCCCTGAGTCTAGTCAAGTCACAGTTGATCATCACGAGTCAAATCACGTCACAGTTCGTATCATCAATCTAGTCAAGTCCAGCTGATATCACAATGTCTAGTCCCTTCACAGCTGATCTGCCCGGTCAATCTATTCCACAGCTGATTCCTTCCCTGGGGGGGGAGTCAAGTCTGTCACAGTTGATCTCCCTGTCAGTCAGTCAGAGGCAGTTGAGGCATCTCAGTCAAATCAAGTCACAGCTGATAATCATGAGTCTAGTCAAATCACAGCTGATATTCACAAGTCTAGTCAAGTCACAGCTGATCTTCATGAGTCAAGTCTAGTCACAGCTGATCTTCTGAGTCGAGTCTAGTCACAGTTGATCATCATGAGTCAAGTCTAGTCACAGCTGATATTTATGAGTCTAGTCTAGTCACAGTTGATCGTCATGATTCAAATCGAGTCACAGTTTATTATCAAGAGTCTGGTCAAGTCACAGCTGATATTCATGAGTCTAGTCAAGTCACAGCTGATAATCATGAGTCTAGTCAAGTCACAATTGATCGTCATGAGTCAAGTCAAGTCACAACTGATCGTCAGGAGTCAAGTCTAGTCACAGCTGATCTCCATGAGTCAAGTCAAGTCACCGCTGATCTTCATGAGTCAAGTCAAGTCACAGCTGATCTTCATGAGTCAAGTCAAGTCACAGCTGATCTTCATGAGTCAAGTCAAATCTCAGCTGATCTCCCAGAGTCTTGTCACATCACAACTGATCATCCAGAGTCTTGTCACACGTCTCAGGCTGTTTTCATCCATGAGTCCAGTCACATCTCAGCTGTTCATCCAGAGCCTCTTCACGTCTCAGCTGTTCATCCAGAGTCATGTCACATCACAGCTGATCATCCAGAATCACGTCGCCTCCCAGCCGATCATCCAGAGTCATGTCACATCCTGTCTGTTACACCCAGAGTATCAAGGTCAGTTCTTCAGTATCCCAGACTGGCTTCCAGCATGGAGGACCCACAACTGGTGTCGGCACGTGCAGCTGGCATCCCTAAACCAGTGCTCTCAAACCCTTCTATTTATGAACTCCTTTCCCTGTCTGCAGCACTTCCCATATGGGGGGTTGCTTTATGGTGTATCTGGGCCGCGTACTCCACCACCGATTTGCTAGAGGCAGCGGCACCGGCTACAACATCTCCAGAGGTGACGGCTTACGCTGCAGAACCTCCCGAGGTAGCAGTGTCCACTGCTGTGCTCCCCGAGGCCATGGTGTCCACTGTAGTCTCTTCAGAGGTGGCGGCGCAGGCTGCAGAACCTCCCGAGATGGCGACGGTTGCCTCAGTTCCTTGCGTGGTGGTGGCGCCCAGCAACGCACTTTCTGCCTGTTCTGTTCCGGCCAAGGAGGCCGTCTATGAACTCTCTGCCTGTCCTGTTCCGGCCAAGGAGGCCGCCTATGAACTCTCTGCCTGTTCTGTTCCGGCCAAGGAGGCCGTCTATGAACTCTCTGCCTGTCCTGTTCCGGCCAAGGAGGCCGTCTGTGAACTCTCTGCTTGTCCTGTTCCGGCCAAGGAGGCCGCCTATGAACTCTCTGTCTGTCCTGTTCCGGCCAAGGAGGCCGTCTATGAACTCTCTGCCTGTTCTGTTCCGGCCAAGGAGGCCTTCTATGAACTCTCTGTCTGTCCTGTTCCAGCCAAGGAGGCCGCCTATGAACTCTCTGCCTGTCCTGTCCCGGCCAAGGAGACTGTTTGCGAACTCCCTGTTCGTCCTGCCACAGCTATAGAGGCCGTCTGTGAATCCTCGTCCTGCCCTGTCACGGCTATAGAGGGCGTTTACGATCTCCCTGCTCGTTCTGTCACAGCTATAGAGGCCGTTTGCGAGCTCCCTGCTCGTCCTGTCACGGCTATGGAGGCCGTCGGGGAATCCTCATCCTGTCCTGTCCTGGCTATGGAGGCCGTTTGTGAATTCTTTGTGTGCTTTGTGTCTGCCAAGGAGGTTGTTTGTGAACTTTTGTCTTGTCCCGACCCAGCCAGGGAGGCTGCCCCTGTTGCTCAGTCTTGTCTATCAACCCCAATGTTCTGTCTGTGTTGTCTGTCTCTGCTCTATCGTTGTTACAGTCTCCACCATGGTCTCCTGATCGGTGTGGTTCACCAAGGGGGTTCTCTGTTCCTTCTGCTCCACCGTGGTGGTCTCTCTGGCTCTGGTTGTCCTCTGCTCCGCCATGGTGGCCCTCCGCTCCGGGGGGGGTCCTCTGCTCCGCCAATGGGGGGGGGGTGTGGCCCTCCGCTCCGCCATGGGGGTCCTCTGCTTCGCCGTGGTGGTCTACTGTCTGGCTCTGGTGGTCCTCTGCTCCGCCGTGGTGGTCTACTGTCTGGCTCTGGTGGTCCTCTGCTCCGCCGTGGTGGTCTACTGTCTGGCTCTGGTGGTCTTCTGCTCCGCTGTGGTGGTCTACTGTCTGGCTCTGGTGGTCCTCTGCTCCGCCGTGGTGGTCTACTGTCTGCCTCGTTGTCTTCTGCTCCGCCGTGGTGGTCTACTGTCTGGCTCTGGTGGTCTTCTGCTCTGCCAGGGTGGTCTTCAGTCCTGTTCTGGTGGTCTTCTGCTCCGCCGGGGTGGTCTTCAGTACTGTTCTGGTGGTCTTCTGCTCCGCCTGTGCTGCCGGCTCCGCCCTGGTTCTCTGTTCCGCCGGTCCTGCCTCAGTGCCCAGTCTCTCCACTTCCAGGTGGCCCTCCATCCCTCCCCCTGTTCCGCCTCCACTCCACCGCCCTCCGGAATCGTAAAAGGTTTTGAGCGTCTGGAAGCCGCTCCTTGGGGGTGGGCTCTGTCACAAATTCGGTCCATGTACTTCCGTTTATTCACCACCAGAGGTCACCCTTTCCTTTACATTGACTCTCGCACAACACAAACTGTTGCATAGCACCCCGGACTACATATCCCATCATTCTTTGCATGATTTGCACACTGCACTGATTGCACACAGCTGTTTCTAATCACCTCACTCACTATATAACATGCACTCTACCCACCTTTCTCTGCTGAGTATTGTTTAGCCCGTACCCCATTCCTAGTCTCTGTGTTTTCCTTGTTTTGCCTGTTTTCGCGGTTTCGGATCTTTGCCTGTTTTCCCTGGATTTATCCCTCTAGTCTCGCCCCTGTGTTTTGCCCGCCATATACCTGTCTGCCATTATCTGACCCATGCCTGTTTCATGACCACGTCTCTGTCTTCTCCTAATAAAAAGCTTGCATATGGATCCGCCCGTCTCACGTCTTGTCAGCCCCGTCACAATAGGTTTGCAGAAAATGTAATGTTATCCAGCTTGATTTGAGAATGTTTCAGAAAGAATGTGTGCTTCAATGCCACAAGCTTATTTGATTATTAACCTTTAAATAATCTTTAATATTTCTCATTCATTGTGACAGCATACTTTGTTGTACAAAGACTTTTTGACCTTGTTGTAAATTTAAAAGTTAAACATTTAACTATCATCAATTTGTTTAGAACATACTGTATAATGCTAAATGTACTTCAATGTAAAAACAAAATAATATTTTACTAAGTGAGAAAGAAAATCAGAAAATTATATTCTTCTGTATGTCATTAAAATCCAGTGATTTGCTTAAAAGCATCTAGTGACCTTGAGTCCCCTCAAATCTCTTCAAAACCCACAGAAAACATGGTAATATGCATGAATCACCAAATTATTATAAAGTTTTCATTAAGCGCCCAATAGCAGGTTTCACAGCATGCCCATTTTCAACTGTAGGAGAAAAGAAAACAGTCAAAGAAAGACAGGAGTCTGCTCCCTCTGATCATGTTATACAAAAACGAAGAAATATATTACAGAAGAACTTCAGTGCAAAAGAAGATTCTGCCCTTCTCAACTTTGATTACTGGATATTACGACAGTGATTCATTCAGATAAAGTATGACCCACTTTGAGTCTGGAAAGACCTTTCCTCACTTCTTCAAAATCGAATTCAGTCATAAATTACTATCTACTACAGTCATATTTACTTGCCACTGCATCCCTCTCTTGTGATTTTTAATGGCATTATACATTTTAAAAGGTGTATGAGCAAAGTTTAAAATTGAATATGGCCTATAGTTTATCCACTTTCATCTCCATTACTTTTCCTAGGTCAAGCCAAGTGAACTTCAGTCTCATATGACATGCTTTCTTTGGACAGTATATCCAGTCTAAAAAGGATTTTCAGTAGAATCACCACCAGTAGTGCAGTGCAGAGTGCATATGTGGTTAAAAAAAATCTCCATGGGCCACTATAAAGAATTAATCCTCCCTTCAAGAATGAATATCCATAACGCCTTTCCATATTTTAAAGATGTGCATTTAATTGGCTAAAATGAGCAAAGTTATACTCCAGGCTTTGTAATGATTTTCTCCTCGTGAAGACTGTGAGTCATCTTCATTTTCTACACTCATCCCCCCCCCCCCCCCTCATCTTAGTCCCGAAGTTCCTATTTTCAAAGGCTCATTTTCAACAGAAGGGACTTCAAAGTTAGCAAAGCATTGAGAGAGTAATAGAGTAGAGAGAGAGAGAGAGAGGAAAAAGTGGAAAAATAAATAAATACCCAGCAGACAGCAGACATTCATTTCTCAGCATGGTTCTGGCTGTGAGTTTCAGGCTCTTTAGGGAGATATGGATGGATTAGCAGGACTGAAAGTGCTGACCAGTGCCAGAGTTTACTCTCGGGGGACTGCACAGGGGAGAGCTTCAATAAACAAGGTCAGTTGTAGTACTAAGCACCACCACAGACTGATTCTGCTGTCTTATCAACTTAATATTTTAATCAATCAAATCCATATGTGATACTGCAGAGTAAAGCACACGCACAGTGGGAGTTGCAGTTACAAACATTTACTGGTGGTGTTATCAATGGTTCCCCTTCAGGAACTTGAGCTGCGTCAAACTCTTTGGGGAGTGGCGCCCGCGTGGTCGTTCCAATTCATGAAACATGAATCGAAATCAGTCGCAGTAGAGAACGAGCTATGGCACGATGGTGTTTGCATGCATGTTAGCTTTTGCTCTTTAGCGAGGCCATTTTGTGTGTGTGTGTGTGTGTGTGTGTGAAAAGAAGAAAGAAAGAAAGTATTAAGCACAGCTCATACCAGATACACACTTGACAGGGACTTGCTCGTATGGCACAGTGGGTATTCTCTTTCCCAAAGCATTTCACCAGTCTGGAGTTCGCTGATGTCTCTAGTTTACGTATGTAACCATGGTTCCCCGACGGGAACGAGATGCTGCGTCTTTCTGCCATACTCCCTGCATCCCTGCAGGCGCTCGCTTCCGCAGAAGCTAGCACATGCATTTGCCAGATGCGCTTTTATACTTCCTGGTTGCTCACGTCACCCCGCTCGTGACGTCTCGCTTCTCTATTGGACTGATTTCATGCATGCTTCAGAACGTGGTCTTTCCTAGGGGTTGCCAAGTGATTCTGACCGCAGCGTCTCATTCCCTCGGGGAACCATGTTTACATACGTAACCTGGAGACGTTTCTGTATTAATAAAACTGATGAATTTCTGAGTTATAATGTTAAATAAATTGTTTAATTTGAAATAAAATGAAATAATAATAATAAAGTTGACATGAAGTGTGAATTGCTATCTTCTCTTCTTTATATATATATATATATACATATCATTTTTTTGGGCACATGGATTGGAAAAAAGTTGTACACAGATAAATGATGTATAATGAACAATGTAATATATTGTCAATTTGATTTAGTAGTTACTTTAAAATAAAACAAAATCCATATAGGTATCCAGTTTGGCTCATTTTATAGCTTTATGGTAAGCTATTACTTGAGGTCCATTTCATGACTTTTATTTTGAAAGCATCTTGTTTGTGGCTCATTTGATAGAACGGTTAGGTCTATGCACATGCTGTATGCAGTCTGACATCTTCAGCCACTGTGTCTCATGTTACTGGTTCCAAGACCAACCAAGATTGACACATTTTTAAGGCACGTCAAGTCAAAACAGTTTCCAACTTAACTAAAACACATAATGAGACCACTGTGCTCTTTAATTCTGTTTTGCACTGCCTAGTTGTCTTTGAAAGAAAGAACATGTTCTGTGTGAACAGCTGTCTGATCACAGCAAATGTGGTTTGGCAAGAAACACCGCCTGTATAGCAGCAGGGGCTTGCAAAAACATAAAGGTGGTACTTCAAGCTTGAACTGTTTGAAAAAATACAAATAAAATCTTTATTAGGGAATTTACTCCCAGACTGTCAGTGAGTCACCACAATCACCAGCCAGATCATGTTCACCTGATTTCTGATTCCCCGCACCTGTCATCTGCAATCAAGTCATCATTCAAAAGCACGCTCCTTCCAGTCACTTACCATCCGGTCTACCGTTCACTACATTTAACTTTACCAGACTCGCTATATACTATTTACATGTTTCTACTTACCCTTAGATACTCACCCGCCTTTGCTTCAGTCAATCTGCCTCGTCCATTCCTGTCAATAAACCTGCTATTTCAATCACTAACCTGTTGTCTTCAGCTTGATCTGTGACAGAAGACCGGACCATGACAGTCACCTCTATGCATCCCCGACCTCCCGCGGATGTCCTTGAGGAGCTGGTGAATGCACTCCATTCTGGCAGATCATTAATCTGGGCAAAGGCAATGTGGAATGCCAATAGCCTCATAATCAATTCTTATGACGCGTTTACTAAGCATTTCAAGGAAGTGTTTGGCTATGCTACAGGAGACCAACTACTGTGGCTGCGCCAGGGCGCCACTCCCATCCACGATTACACTCTGCAATTTCGAATGCTGGCGGCGTCCATCAGATGGAACGAGGCAGCCTTCTCAGCGCTTATCGACAGGGATTGGATCCCCGAATCCGCACTCAGATGGCGATTTATGATGACAATGTTGGATTCGAAAACTTAATGTCGAGAGCCAATCATATCGCCCAGAGGTTATCAGCCTGCCACACTCCAGAAGACGCCCACCAGTCTGCAGCAAACGCATCCAGTTCCCCAGTACCAGAGCCCATGCAGGTGGACTCCCTCTGAACGTGCTCACTGCCTCGCGGAAGGTCTCTGCCTCTACTGTGCGGCCACGGACCATTACATCAGAACCTGCCCTGTCCGACCCCCACGTCCAGCGGTGAGTACCCTTCAATTTGAACCTGAAATCTCCAAACTTTCCATGCTATCAGTGCTACTCTTCACTACAGATCATTCCATTACAGTCCCAGCCCTCGTTGACTCGGGCTCCTCGGGCAACTTCATCTCGCAGGACCTACTAAAACGTCTTCACTTGCCCTGGACACGCCAAGCCCAGGAGCTCAGAGTCGAAACCATACAGGTAAAACCGCTAGGGTGTGGGAGGGTTAAATTCAGAGCTCCACCGCTGAGGCTCAAGATCGGCAACCAGCATGAGGAAGAGATCACTTTTCTGGTACTGGAGGGACCCACGGTGGACACCATCCTGGGATGACCCTGGCTCATTCTCCAGAAATCAGATGGGACTCGTGTGAGGTAACTCACTGGAGCGAGTTTTGCCTGCAGCACTGCATCTCAGCCCTTGCCAAGCCTTCTCAAACTCCTCACACGGCTCAAATAGCCTCCACTCTCATCGAAAGTCCCGAGCTGTTGGAAACACCCACCGTCCCATCTGATTATGTGGCGTTCCAGGATGTTTTCAGTAAACAGGCTGCCACTCACCTACCGCCTCATCGGCCATGGGACTGCTCTATCGACCTACTGCCGCTTCCAGTTTCTTCTTCGTGGGCAAAAAGGATGGGGGGCTTGAGGCCATGTATTGATTACCGTGTGCTGAACTCCCAGACTGTGAAGCATCCTTATCCACTTCCCCTGGTCCCTGCCATTTACGGAGTGGAATTGTCCCCAGTCGGTGAAGGAGCTACAGAGCTTCCTAGTATTCGCAAACTTCTATCATCGCTTCATTGAGGATTTTAGTCTGTACTCAGCGCCATTAACCTCTTTGCTCCGAGGTAAGCCAAAGTCCCTGTCCTGGAACCCCAGCGCCCACGAAACCTTCGAACAACTCAAGTACGCCTTCTGCACGGCCCCTATTCTTTGTCATCCCAATCCTCTGGTCCCGTTTGTGGTGGAAGTGGACGTGTCCTCCACCGGGGTTGGGTCCGTGCTGTCACAACTGCATGGCGAGCCTCCACGCCTCCAGCTTTGTGCATACTACTCTAAGAAACTGACCCCAAACTATGATATTGGTAACAGAGAGCTACTTGATTTTAAACTGGCCCTGGAAGAGTGGCGGCACTGGCTGGAGGGAGCCTCGTGCAATCATCCCTTTACAGTTGTTACGGACCACAAGAACCTTCAATATCTCCAAGATGCAAAAATACTTAATCCCCATCAAGCCCGCTGGGTGCTGTTCTTCAACAGGTTTCACTTCACCTGGCAACAGTAACTGTAAGGCGGACACATTGTCATGAATGCACTCACCAGATGCACCCTGAACCTGAGCCAATTCTCTCTCCAGCCCTAATTGTAAGTCCTATTGTATGGAATATCGACAAGGACATCCAAGCCGCCACTCTCACCGAACCAGCTCCACTGGGAGGCCCAGAAAGGAAGACGTATGTCCCCACATCTCAACAACTACCCCTTCTGGGCTCAGTTCACAATGTACCGGGCTCTGAACATCCAGGTAGCCAATGGACCCTCTCGCTCCTCCAAGCTCGGTACTGGTGGCCCAGTATGTCCCGTGATGTCATCAGGTACATTCGAGGGTGCTCCGTCTGTGCCATGTCTAAATCTCCTCGTCACCTCCCCGTAGGCAAGCTAGTGACCATGCCGATACCACATCGACCCTGGTCTCACCTGGTATCGATTTCGTAACTGACTTACCTAACTCTGAAGGCAACACCTGCGTTCTAGAGGCAGTAGATCGCTTTTCGAAGCATCTCAACTGATTCGCCCTCAAGGAATTACCCACGCGTCTAGAAACTGGCCGAGTCTGCTCTTCAGAATCTTCTTCAGAATTACTACGGCGTCTCCAGAGATTCGTCTCGGACCGGGCGGCGCTTTCAATTATTCCCACGTTTGGAAAGCGTCCTTTCAACTGCTAGGTGTCACAGTGAGCTTGTCCTCCGGTTATCATCCAGACTATGCGGCAGACTGATGCAAGATCCAGGAACTCGGGCGTTACCTCTGGGCATACTGCCAAGACGACCAGCACAGCTGGGCCAGCTTCCTCCCATGGGCAGAGTATGCACAATACTCCTCTCAAACCCCAAAACTCCACATAACTCACAGGCTCTTTCAGTGCATACTCGGCTACCAACCCCCACTCTTCCCGTGGACTGAAGAACCATCGGAGGTCCCAGCTGTGGACTATTGGTTCTGAGCGAGAGAGTGTGGGACTCAGCTCACCTTGGTCCTACCCCTTTTCAATATGCCGTGTGAAGTGCTATTCAGACCAGACCGTTAAAAACTCGCGTGACGCCTGATGTTCCTCGACTCCCACTTACCTGCATGGACAACAAGTATGCTATCACCCGGATCAAGTGCTCCGTCCTGGCACTTGCAAGAAGCTGAGTCCCCGCTACATCGGCCCGTTCCCGATACAGAGGCAGATAAATTAGGTCACCTACCAGCTCCAACTTCCACCCAGGTACAGAATTCACCCCATCTTTCAAGTATCCCTCCTAAAACCCTTCTCTACTTCTGCACCAGAACTCACGGAACCAGCTGAGCCTCCTCCTCCAGAGATCCTCGAACAGCCATCTGTCTATCAGGTCAAGGAAATCCTGGATTCACGGCGGCGGGGAGGCCGGCTAGAATACCTGGTAGATTGGGAAGGATATGGACCAGAGGCAAGATCCTGGGTGGTCCGGGACGACGTTCTTGACCCCCTACTACTAGAGGAGTTCCATCGGACCCATCCTAATCGTCCCGCACCCAGAGGCTGTGGTCGCCCCCTTTGCCGCTTGAGGGCATCAGGGGCCGCACCTGGACGAGGGGGTAATTTCAGCGAGTCACCACAATCACCAGCCACAACTTACACCAGATCATGTTCACCTGAGTTCTGATTCCCCGCACCTGTCATCTTTATTTTCTTTTCTTTTTTTCTTTTATTTTGTGTTTTAAATTAATTGACAGCAATATATGCAATATTATGCATCAAATACTGAAAGTTGATCAAATATCTAATTTTCACATCTTTACTAGTTCTTTACTATTTATTTATGTATTGGTGAGCTAATCTATTTTACAGTATTTTAGAATGACTGTTTATAATTAAATTTGAATGCTTGTCGATGAGGTCTAAAACAACCGGACTGGAGAACAAATGGTTTTCCATAAGAATAGAATGGACCATCTTTTTAAGTCTCATGTAGGCCGTTGAAACTGGCCCTATACATCCTTGTTCATGACATCATTACTGCTTAAATGAGTCTAAATTACCAAAAAATATGAGGCAGAATCCACTCAAAAGAGGTTATTATTGCTTACCCAGCAACAGTGTCATTGCAGCCAGCCCTCGGCCCCCTCCTTGTTCCCTGCCTGTTGATGAGAACAACACTGTTGAAAAAAATGATTATATTTGCAAATTGAGGACTGAGACCTTCTTAGGCGAGGAGACATAACCTTGTCTTTGTTTATGGAGGCCTTCATATTACGGCCGGATCCATAGTTTACCTCTGCCTGCTGAGTGGAAGTAAAGGTTAAAAGAAAGAAGGGCAGGATGGAGGCAGGAGGATGAGTGGGTGACATGCTGGGGCCTAGGACTATCATTAGAGTAATGATGGAGGTTGTGCCATGCTAGAGAAATGGACCAGGATCTTCCCTGGAAAATATGTCAAATTATATATTTATCAATCACATGTATTAGAGAGAGAGAGAGAGAGAGATTACCTCTGTGTGTGTGTGTGTGTGTGTGTGTGTGTGTGTGGTGTATTTCCTGTAGATGTTAAAATGGTAACACAAGAAAGTATGTGTATGTCTGTGTGTGTGAGAAAAAGCAAAAAATAGAGCAAAAGATAGTGAGTGATATGCATTAAGGGTGTGTGATATAGACAAAAAATACTAGCATGATTTTAATCAATATTGCAATGTCGATTTTACTCACAACTTTCGTACAATATTTTGATATTCATAAATGTGATGTTCTGCTCTACCACATATATGAAGTAGCTCTGTAGTATTTCACTTATCACACTGTCATTTTGGATAACAGTGAACAGTACCTTCGAATTCCAATTCTGATATATTACTCTCCTAATAGGAAGTTCAAAACATATAAAAAGCAAACACTTTGAAATAAAATAAGAAAAAAGTAAACAAATTGCAAGTAATTACACAAATAAATACAACAGAACAAACACAAATAAATAAAACAATGCTTTAAGTTTTTTCAACACTGCATAGCCCGTCGAATCGGTAAAAAGCAATATATTACTCTTATGCATTACAAACAGTCATTCAGTCAGCAACGCCATGTCTCATGTGTATACTAGAGGTTGTAGTAATAACGTTTACTAAAGCACAAAAATACGTTGCTGCTAGTTTTGATTGATGCTGAAAGGACAATTTGGGTATCAAAATGTTTAAAAATGTAAAATCTGATATGATGTACATCAAAAAATGTTTTTGTACTATATTTTGCACAACTTTTGTCAGACGCCATTCTGTATGCCAGAGTTTGTTTACCCCCTGTTTTTTCTTTTTCTCCTTAAATTATTATGCTAAGTGATTGAGTTTTTATGACCCTAAACCTACCAAGTTTGATAGTGAATATTAAAATAAATAAAACCGTCAAACTAGGTGCAGAGAATAACAGGAAATACCCTTTTTGGTAACAAACGCTTAAAAATATATTTAGTATGTCGCTAATCCCTCACTCCTACTCTAAACATAACCATAAAATTTCATTAAAGGGTGTCTATATGTTGCTAAAAGACCAATTCTTTGTTGTCTGGTGTAATGAAAACGTGGTTAATTCGGGTTAAGTTCAAAAAACACCACATGAGTTTCACATACTGTACATTATGTTTCTCCTCTATGCCCCGCTTTCTGAAAAGCGTAGATTTTTACAAAGCTCAACCTTCTGAAAAGCGAGGTGTGCTTTGCTTGGCCAGCTATCCAGTGCGTTGTGAGTTGTCTGTTTTATACCTCAGGTGTGACGGAGAGAGGAAAATGTGACGCCCCTACTTACTGTGATGCGTGTCTGGCTGGAGCGTGAGACAACAAAAATTAAAACCCAGTATTAACCGAGCCATTTGTTGCAATCCAGTTATGGGGACATTAAATTACTAGGATCTAAGACTTATAATGTCTTTTTTAGCGTTTGTGTTGCACTGCCCCGTTCTCTGTCTTTGTAAACATAAAACTCTGTCTGCATTTTTGATCGGAGAATATTACAAACAACAAGTGCTACTCTACTCTGCCCAAAAAACTCGCGTTTGAATCTTCAGTGGTAAATTCTTTAAATATGAAAATGTACTCACAGTCTGTGAGTCAGAACAGCCGGCATGTAGTCTACTCTACCAGGATCAGGAAAAAAGTCCTCCATAAAATGTGCTGCAAACATCTGAATATATGGGTTGAACTGTTCCGGAACAGTGTCGTAAATACAACTTAACCACAGATTTCTACTCGTGTCCTCTTTTGGAAGAACAAAAAGTATTTTCGCTTTCTCAACGAAAAAAACAGCGTCCACCGGCAGGTCGAGTGAGCAGCGGCCGGCGGTCGTGAGTGAGCGGAGGCCGTCAAGCGGATTAGACGGAAGGAACCAGCGGGCCAGACGGGCCCTTGCGGCCACACCAATGTTGAAAAACCGGGTTGAACTTCCGCTTTGTCCACGGTGTTGAAAGCCGATCCGGCGGACTACACAGCGCGAAGTTGGATGTATTTCCATCAGTGACCAGCACGGATCGGCTTAGGCAGACGAAGCGGGATCATCCTCTTTTGGAAGACCAAACAAAGTAGTTTCACTTTCACCACGAAACACACAGCGTCTTCATGACATGGCGGCAGCAACAATACTACAGCGAGAATAAAAGTTCGCCGTTTCTCTTGCCATGAAACCTTTCGGGTGGTGTTATTAATTTTCCCCACATCGTGACGCTTATGATTTTATTATTGGGGCATGTTAGAATGAACCGTTTTAGGTTAAAGAATATCTCTTTGGATTTGAGACTTTAGTCTTTGCTGCTTTACAGATCTTCTTTATGCACCAAGAGCTGTAACACTCCAAAGAGAAAGGAAAAAAATTGAAATCGCATCATATGACATCTTAAAGTATGTACAGTGTAAAGAAAAACATGACAGATAGATAAGTTCGATCACAATAATGTATTTATTGCAAAAATATCAAAAGTACCAAAACTAATCTTAAAAAGTAAAAGTAATTCTTGAATCAGCAACTTTTGAATTTATAACGAGCGTGTCAGTGTGGATATTGCAGCTTAATGTCACTGCTGAGGATGAAGATGAAGATCGCTGAATAAAGGATTGAGTTTCGGACTGTTCCTTGCAGTCGTATGGATTCTGAAGAATTGGATTGTAGCGCAAAAATAAAATTGATTCCTTTTGTAATTATGTTGCATTTTTTTGGTGTATTATATTTTATGGTTCTATTGCCAGTCACAGCATGTAGGGGAGACCAACTGTGTAACTATTCGTATTTTAGGGGATCTTTTACAGTTGCTTATTAGCATGCACATTACTTGAATATTAGCCATTTATTAGTACTAATTAAGCAAATATTGTGATTTTTAGCACATGTTTTTATTCCAGCTACCATCTTTTTGACCTATCTACATCCTAATCCTACCCAATATTAACTAACAACTACCTTACTAACTATTAATTTAATGAAGGAAAAGTATAGTGAAATATAGTGTAGGGAAAACGCCTTTTGTGTCCCATAGCAAACAAAGTAAATATTGCATGATACATAATGGTTAAACAATTACAGAAATGTTATTAATTTAAGGGTTCACGCTAGGGCGTCCAAACCGGTCCTGGAGGGGACCGGTGTCCTGCAGAGCTTTAGCTCCATGGAATAACACACCTGACTGGATGTTTCTATGCCTAGAAAGAGCTTGATTAGCTGGTTCAGGTGTGTTTAATTAGGGTTGGAACTAAACTCTGCAGGACACCGAGTTTGGACAGCCCTGGTTTAAAGTGTAGTATTGTTTAACATTATGTATGTATTATGTAAAAAAAAAAAATTAGCATTTCATATTAAGTAAATGAGTAAACTTAATTTAATAATGCAACTGAAAACATAGTGCCATTGATATGACAACTGAATACAATATAATAAAATGTCAATGTTTGGATTTCAATATTCATAAGGATTAATTGGTAGGTCTGTACATTTGATCACACGTAAATAATTTACATTTGAGGTGTGTCAATATGTATAGTGCATTGTTTAGAGTGGATAATATGTCAGTATTGTACGTTTCAGTGTCTGTGCAAACATAAGTAAATGTACATTTTGTAGAACTAATTGAAATAAATACCTACGAAGTTCAGAGGTCACATGGTCGTGATGATTTTCTCTTTGTCTTTTGTTGTTTTATTAGCATTAATGACACAGCCCAATACACCTGCTGCTGTCACTTTAGGACCTCATGCACATACCCAGCATATTCACACACTTGCATTTTCTTTCTCAAATATTTACATTCACTTAAGACAAGAATATAAAAAGTGCAATGAGACGCAAAAGAGAACTCAATTCTGTGTTTGTGTGCAATCTGAGAGGGAGATTTCAGTACGCTCACTTCAGGTGTGTTTGCACAGAAAATCATCTTGGTGTGCGAATACCAAATCTAATGTTTTAAAGTTGCTTAAATGTTTCCAGGTCTAGAAGAAATAATACTTTCTGAGATTTGAATTGTGCATGTTCATATCATGATTTTATTAAGATTTTGATTAATCGCACAACCCTTACATGCATATGTGTACACACTCTCTCTGCTCACATTCCACCTTGCACGTTAAATGTATTCCTGCTCACCATGTACACGTAAATCATGTTAGCCTTGTAAGCATCATCTGCTGTCAATCCATATTCTATAGTGTGGATCCGAAGTGTTTCATTGATTTAGACTGCAAAACTGAGACAAGGCTTTCGTCTCCGAATTACTGTTGCACTATAGGTCATGGCCCCTCTCGGAAACAAGCCGAAGATTTATGCTCAAGATTTCCTTCTCTTATGGTGTGACAGGGAGAGGAATGACCCAGTCCAAATCTGTTTCACTTTTGGGTCTTGATCGATGGACCCTTCTATAAATGACTCCCCCGCAATATTTATCCTCTGTAAAAGAGTGCATATAAACTTTATGTGCCTTTCAGTTGACAGTGGTGACTTATAGGAAATGTGGAAAAACATACTGTATTTGTACACTTTTTTATGCCCCGAGTTAAACAAAAAATAGCTCCTGTTTCAAAACCTAGCGAGCTGCAATGCTGTCTGCTGCCTACCTCTGAGGCAGCACACTAACTGAAATTAAACTAACTTGGTGATGTATTTTACTTTCAACAACTCCAGAAGGGACATAACTCATTACTGATTCTGATAGAGTTGGGATATTGCTATGCTAATGGTGTGCTACTCTAATAAAATTAAAAATACAAATCACACACAAACATTTCCTGAAACACTAAATTTTGTTACTGTAGATTAAATTCATCTTTTTTTTTAATAGTATCGTGTACAAGATATAATATTTATGTTGCAAATGTTTTGTGATATTTAAAGAAAAGATGTATTATTCCTCTGGTAATCACAACCTATAATTGTATAATTATAAATATAATTCTAACACTATTTAATATGCCTCTTAAATCTTTGCTGCCTTCTAAAATGATGGGACAGGAATCAAATGAATGTGAGCCAGGAGCCACAGATCTGTACTGATTTGGTAACCAAATGAATTGAAATTAAACTAATGGGACCACAAACACTGACAGCATTTAATATGTATCACATATACAGTTACATTCAGAATGCAGCTTGCAGTGAAATGTTGTGGATGAAAATAATCCTGATGATTTTCCAATACAACATTACAAAGCTCCCAAAATTCACAAAATGATTCAGCTAAAATATCATAAATTTCATTGGTTAAATGTAAGCAACGAAAAGGTCAGACATGAGTCTAAAGTAAAAACTAGATAAGAAAAAAATCTGGGAGGAGAACAATCCCCCTGGTATATGTGTGGTATTGACAAAAACCTTGAACTACCTTATCCCTGAATAACACCTATTATATTGAGCAAACCAATATTCACTTTTATTTCGGCTGTGATTAAGCGCAAATGAATTTTTGGACACCACTAGTGTAATAAGTTTAGTAAACATTAACAAGCACATTATCTCGCGCTTCTAGTTATTTGAACATACAGTGGGGCAAAAAAGTATTTAGTCAGCCACCAATTGTGCAAGTTCTCCCACTTAAAAAGATGAGAGAGGCCTGTAATTCTCATCATAGGTATACCTCAACTATGAGAGACAAAAATGAGAAAAAAAATCCAGAAAAAAATCACATTGTAGGATTTTTAAAGAATTAATTGCAAATTATGGTGGAAAATAAGTATTTGGTCAATTACAAAATTTCATCTCAATACTTTGTTATATACCCTTGTTGGCAATGACAGAGGTCAAACGATTTCTGTAAGTCTTCACAAGGTTTTCAAACACTGTTGCTGGTATTTTGGCCCATTCCTCCATGCAGATCTCCTCTAGAGCAGTAATGTTTTGGGGCTGTCGCTGGGCAACACGGATTTTCAACTCCCTCCAAAGATTTTCTATGGGGTTGAGATCTGGAGACTGGCTAGGACACTCCAGGACCTTGAAATGCTTCTTACGAAGCCACCTTCGTTGCCCGGGCGGTTTCCCGCCTGGGCGCTGTGTTTGGGATCATTGTCATGCTGAAGACCCAGCCACGTTTCATCTTCAAATGCCCTTGCTGATGGAAGGAGGTTATCACTCAAAATCTCACGATACATGGCACCATTCATTATTTCGTTTACACGGATCAGTCATCCTTGTCCCTTTGCAGAAAAACAGCCCCAAAAACATGATGTTTCCACCCCCATGCTTCAAAGTAGGTATGGTGTTCTTTGGAAGTAACTCAGCATTCTTTCTCCTCCAAACGACAAGTTGAGTTTTTACCAAAAAAGTTATATTTTGGTTTCATCTGAACATATGACATTCTCCCAATCCTCTTCTGGATCACCAAATGCTCTCTAGCAAACTTCAGACCGGCCTGGACATGTACTGGCTTAAGCAAAGGGGACACGTCTGGCACTGCAGGATTAGAGTCCCTGGCGGCGCAGTGTGACTGATGGTTAGCCTTGGTTACTTTCGGTACCAGCTCTCTGCAGGTCAGTTTACACTAGGTCCCCCCGTGTGGTTTGGGAGTTTGCTCACAGTTCTTGATCATTTTTGACCCCACGGGGTGAGATATTGCGTGGAGCCCCAGATCGAGGGAGATTTTCAGTGGTCTTGTATGTCTTCCATTTTTCTAATAATTGCTCCCACAGTTGCTTTCTTCACACCAAGCTGCTTACCTATTGCAGATTCAGTTTTCCCAGCCTGGTGCAGGCCTACAATTTTTTTTTTCTGGTGTCCTTTGACAGCTCTTTGGTGGAGTTTGGAGTGTGACTGTTTGTGGACAGGTGTCTTTTATACTGATATACTTTTTCAAACAGATGCCATTTATACAGGTAACTGGTGGAGGACAGAGGAGCCTCTTAAATAAGTTTGTTACAGGTCTGTGAGAGCCAGAAATTTTGCTTGTTTGTTGGTGACCAAATACTTATTTTACAGAGAAATTTACCAATTAATTCTTTAAAAACCCTACAATGTGATCTTCTGGATTTTTTTTCCTCATTTTGTCACTCATAGTTGAGGTATACATATGATGAAAATTAAAGGCCTCTCTCATATTTTTAAGTGGGAAAACTTGCACAATTGGTAGCTGACTAAATACTTTTTCACCAATGTATATTACCTAATGATTGTTAAGTCATTGACAATGTTCTTAATGATTTACGATACAAGTATTATAAAACTGTACCGATTTGTTTCTTGAAATACCAGGCATAGACCTAAATCCTAACCGCCACACGGTAACGGTGTTGAGGTTGGAGTGTACTTTTAGAGACATTACTGCCACGCAGAACGTTATACTGTGGTAAGTAGCAGGACTCAGTGGTTTGCCAAGCCAAGGCGAGGAGAAGTAAAAGCAGCTTTGTCACTATTTTGTCCCCAGCAGGGAAAATAGTTTTGTTCTGTTCATAAACGATGTACATATTGCAGAAAAACACAGTCTGAACAAGAAAATTGACAAAAAAAAAGAAGCAAGATTTGGAGTGTGCTTTGGGTGCCTGGAAACAGAACAGGTGAGCAAAGGCTGTGCTCGGAGACCACACACGCACAGGTGTGTTCATTCAGATCCCAATGGGAAAGTGTGGCCTAATGGTTAGAGAATCAGACATGTAACCCAAAGGTTGTGGATGGAGTCTGATAGGCTTGGATGGTGTTGAAAATGCAAGCCCAACACAAAGCTCTGCGAGTATGGATTACCATACTTGGCTACATGTCACATCACTTTTCATTGTACAATGCCAATAGGAATCAAGACACATGGAAAGGTGATGGAAGCAAAAAGGAACACAAAGAGAACACTATTACCAGTGGTTTGGTGGATATAGATGAAAAAGAGTTAAAGGTATGCCTTTCATGATCTGGGAAGTTCTTCTACCCTTTACACAACTTAAGTAGCTCAGTGTGACTGGTAGGAAAAGTGACACACAGCTATGTACCATGAATAAGGCAAAAGCTGTCAAGACCTCTGTCGTGTCTGGTTTGGAGATATGTGGTTTAAAAGGCAAATAATCTGTTGAAGCTCCAGATGTCTTCTCCCAGAGTGAAATTCCTATGGAAAATGACTGCATTCCTTCTCAAAATGATTTGGAATAGTGGTCATGTTTGAAAAATGATAGACTTCCTTAAGCTGCATTTATACTGGGCTTTGATTCCAGAAAATTACTGTCAAATTGCCGGTGAGGATTTTGTGAGAATGCAAGCTGGAGCCGATCACATTTATGAAAGGTTTCTTACAGATAATACAACTGGTGAATGGACAATATAGTACTGACATGCTGTATTTTCCCAAAAGTCACTGTGTATGCTGAACAAATAGATTTAACTTAAGAAAAAAAAATGCCTCCTTTTTTAATAATAATATAAGAGAGAGCTTCAGTAATGCACACAGAGCGGAATCAGTGCTGTAGAGGCCATGTTTCATCATGATGCCAGATTCTGACCTCGTGAGACCTACTGGAGAATTAGATCAGGAGCTGAAGGAGTACAAGAAGGTGATTTTTGGAGCTATATCCTCCCAAAATCATCCATTACTCTGCAGCAATGTTCAAGAGTCAACATAGGCATTTCTAAAATGAAACTCAAGCTTTGAAGCTTCCACAAGATGTGATTGTGTGCAAAAGGAGGCTAAACTCCACAACTCCATCTACATAAGCACTAGATCAGTAGCAGAAGAGAGACAGAGTTAACGTACTTTGATTTGGATAAAGGCATATCGTTTGTAGAGAGAGCTTTGGGTGTCAGAATCATTCATATTTGAAGTCCAGTTTCAAGGGCCACTCACCAAATGTGGGAATCTTTCAACTCCAGCTCTTAGGTTGAAAACATTTCTGTAGACGTCAATAAATGTGGCTGAGCTGGTTAGTGGCTGCCTACTGAAGGATGATATAAGAAATCTTATGTCAGCCTGATGGTTTTGGAAAACAGTTCCAGCCCAACCTCACTTTGCAGGCAGGCAAAATTACACAATTTATTTATTATATATAGTAAACCAGAATCACAAAGCTCATTGTACATTCATCACTGGTAAACACACATGTGCTCCCCTAAAATCTGCTATGTCATCAGAGCTTATTGAAGCTACAGTAGCAGCATGAATTCTCAAAAAGTGAACTAAACTTGAAACACTGCATTTCATTTAATTTCTTCATTCAATCTTGCCAAACATCAGAGAACCCAGTTTTACAAAAAGTGTAGCCTAACATAGAGATAAGTACCATAATATTGTTCAAGTGTAAGTTTAGTATGAAGTTCAATGAAACTTCACTATCAATATCAGAAGAGAGTAATAATAAGAAAGTGTGCTCAAGTATTATACTAAAGCACTTGAAATCTAACAGAGTAGAAGAAAAAAAAAAATGTGTTCATGCACTGTTGCAATCGCTAAGCAATGCTTATGTTTTATTTCAACATCCAAACTATTAATATGTAGTCTACCTGTTTCGTTGATGTTAACACTGGCCTACATATCTTGCTAGACTGAACTTCTCCTAAGGCAATAATAATCTAACAAGTGGATGAAACTATTTTAAGCAAATAATTCACATGTACTGTATATTAGCTTTGCAGGGCAACACATTATCAGAGCACTGGTTGAATGCAGACTGTTCGTTGCAGTATAGCAGAGGACAAGTCCACCCAACTCTCTGAGGAATAATTATATTTTAAGAGTTTCAATTTTCTTAACTGGGATGTGAATGTGGTAGTGTGTGATATGTATTGTACTTAAGTATGAAAAGGTCTTTTTTTTTAAAAGTTTCTTTTTTTTAATAATGTACTTAAGTATTAAAATTAAAAGTACAAGTAAATGGAAAAGGAGCAAATTAATATATCAAACATTTTTATACACAGTTTGAGCAGCAAGATGTGTTCAGTTTTAACTTTCTTCCATTTTGTATATTTGGGTTAGCATCAAAGCCACTAGAAGGCAAGCCTGCAACCTTTAGCTAAAAAAGCATAACAGCTAATGCTAAAACCTCCGCTTTGCCAGTATGTAGGAAAGGAGACCAGAGGCCGTTTTTTTTATGGATGTCAATGGAGGAGAGGCTTTACTTCGCTGAATAAACAGCTTTTTAGAGGAAACAGCTTATCATTTAATAAATCGACAGCCTATCGCCTAATCTTCAACATGTTTTTACCACTAAACAGTACTTTTTGATTGAAAATTAGATGTTCATGAAACTCTAGATGGCGCATTCTGACGGGGTGTTAACGTAACTGATGATATTCAGAGAGTTAAACGACTTGGCACAAGCTGATTGGTTCATGCTGCATATGCAGCCAATGAGCTTACTGCCTTGCATTTATATGGCTGGCTAGCATTCACTAGAGATTCCTGCAGCACGCTTTCAGAGTTCTCTGAAACTCAACAGCTAGATAAGTAAACGGTTTTCACTCTGATTTCAGTGCATTATTGCGTTCGTCAGATGTACATTTTTAAACTAGAAAACATACAAGTTGTAAAACTACGTGCAGGTTATTCGCGTGAGGAGTAATTACTAAGCATGTATTGTTCATATAACAGCAGTGGCATTAGCGGCAGCAGCAAGCTGTTTTCCTAGTTCATGTATGTGAGAATACAACATTAAGCGTTGCAGATTTTAGAACAGTAAAGTGAATTGGGGATTACCTTATTTGCCCAAAATCTCCAATGCTTTTCATATCTTCTGTGGGCATTCATTTCTACATTAACCGCGAACGGATCGCTTTCAGATGCACACCTCACTAGTGGGGTTGGTTTGCAGTTGGCGTTTCACAGTTGTTCACAGTTTTAAGTTAAGGTGAACCCGTATAACCGTCTTTCATAAACATCATATTGTCAACAGCCTTGCCTATTTTAATGAGCAACAGAAAATAATATACCTGCTCATACATGTACTCGCGCCGCATTGCAATGCACTTAGTCAGAAGAGGGAGCGCTCATTCTTAAAGGGGCCACATCTCTATTTCACTCGTTACCTTGGTTCAGCGATAGTGAAGGGTTTATTATAAAAGTCATGTTTAGTGATAGTTTAAAGATAATTAATCATGAATTTGTTTGTTTAAAATATAAAGATACTACTAATAATAAATCATTTCCAATCAGTAGTCCATGTACAATGTAGCTAATATTAGGACACTCTTAAACTGGAATTTACTATTTGTGTATTCAGTTGTGCTTACAGCAATTATAGTACTTTCATGGATTGTAGCAGCAGTATCATAGAATTCAGATCGCTTTATTAGCAAATTGTTGATAGCAGTATGCATAGCAAATCAAGTCAAATTATTAGTTGTTTATAGCAGCGGCTGCAGGAAATATCTGGTTGCAACTTGCATGAAATTTCAGTGATAACACATGGGGTAAGTAACTCTTTTAAACTGAAATAGGCTTTTATAACGTCGTTTATTTACCAGGGCGTACAGACATTTTGTGAACTCTTCAAAGTGAAATAGGCATTATTTGTTTGCGTTTCATTGTTTAATAAAGACGCTAATAGTAATTCTAAGTACTTTCATGCAGCTGTAGCAGCATTATGCATAGCTATTCAGATCGCAATTTTTAGCGAATTTAATAGCAGCAGAATGGCATAGCAAATTCAGATGCAATATTAGAAATAATATTAGTAGCAGTCTGCATAGCAACCAATTATTATTGCTAATATAGCATGGGCAGCAGAAAGTACTTTAGTTGCATGAAATTTCAGTGATAATGCTGGATGTCCTGACAGCATCTAGTACTTTTCACAGAGTGTAGCACAGTATATCCATAGAATTTCATATTGCGTTATTAGCTAATTATTAATAGCAGTATGCATAGCAAATCAAATTATGCATTTAGTAGCGGCAGCAGCAGGAAGACTGTGGTTTACATTTACATTCTTTATTTTGCAGACGTTTTTATCCAAAGCGACTTACAGTTGCTGAAGTTTCAGTGACTTAAAATGGATGGTATGTGAACTTCAAGTGAATAGGCATAATTTGCATTGTTTATTTAAAATGGGCTTATAGCAATTCTAAGTACCTTTTTGCAGCAGTATGCATAGTATTCAGGTCGTATGTAGCTAATTTAATAGCAGCAGCATACATATTTCATATGCAATGTTAGAAATAATAGCAGCAGGAAGTCCAATTATTGTTGCTAATATAGCAGCGGCAGCAGAAAGTACTTTAGTTGCTTGAAATTTCAGTGATAACGCATGGGGTAAGTAACTCTTTAAAGCGAAATAGGCATTTTATTTCTTTGCTTATTTAACAGGGCTTATAGTAGATTTTGTGAACTCTTCAAAGCAAAATAATTTTTTGATTGCATTTGCTTGTTAATAAAGACACATAGCAATTCTAAATACTTTTGTGCAGCTATAGCAGCATTATGCATTGCATAGCTATTCAGATCACTAGTTTAGTGAATTTTAATAGCAGCAGCACGCATGGCAAAATTCAGATGCAATGTCAGAAATATTAGCAGCAGTCTGCATGGCAATCAAATTATCATTGTTGCTAATATAGCAGCGACAGCAGAAGTACATTTAGTTGCATTAATTTCAGTGATAAGATAACGCTTGGAGGGTAGTGAACTTTTTAGGTGGAATAGGCATTTTATTACTTTGCTATTGTAACGATTCATCCACTGAATGCGAGCGTGAGAACCCAAGTGTAGTTTATTTACAAGGTGATCCAAACTTGACATGAACAGACAGACTCACCACAGCATGTTACAACCTCAATACACGACTGAGCTACACTGGCACACAGATGGCTAAGTTATGCCAACAATCCAAGTAACATGACAAGAACACCAAATGGAAACAAGACACTGACTAGTACTATACAATCAAACATGACACATACCAATGGCAGAGATACATGAGGGCAAGGGAAACATGACACTGACAGCATGAAACAATTACAAAATAAAAGACATGGAAAACATGTACATGACAAAACCCAAACACCACATTACATTCCCCCCCTCTAAGGGCGGCTCCAGACGCCCAAACAAAACCCAAAAAAGTCCAGGAGGGTGGTGGAGTGGAGGTGGAACTGGGGGAGGGATGGAGGGCCAGACCTGTGAAGAGGAACATGCAGAGAGGGACCATGGCGCGCCGTAGGCATGGAGCCATTGCGGTGCAGGCAGATCGGGGGGCCATGGTGGAGCAGGCCGATCGGGGAGCCATGGCGGTGCAGGCAGATCGGGCAGCCATGGCGGTGTAGGCAGAGCAGGGCGGCCGGGTGATGACTGCAGAGCAGGAAGCCATGGCGGAGCAGAGACATGGACAGACCACTTGACTGTGACAGAACAAGTAGAGAGTTCTTGAATGGCCTCCTTGGCCGTGACAGGGCAGTCTGTGAGTTCATGAATGGCCTCCATGGCCATGAAAGGACAGACAGAGAGTTCATGAATGGCCTCCATGGCCATAACAGGACAGGCAGTGAATTCATGGACGGGGCCTCCTTGGCCGTGACAGGACAGACATTGAGTTCATGAACGGCCTCCTTGGCCATGACCGAACAGACAGTGAGTTCATGGACGTCCCTCTTAGTCATGACAGGGCAGACTGGGAGTTCAAGAATGGCCTCCATGGCTGTGACAGGGCAGACAGGGAGTTCGTGAACGGCCTCCGTGGCCGTGATAAGACAGTCTGTGAGTTTGTGAACGGCCTCTGTGGCTGTGACAGGGCAGGCAGTGAGTTCGAAAGCGGACGCCACCACCTCACGAGATTCTGCAGCGGATGCTACCACTTCTGGAGGCACAGGAAAGGCCCTTGGAGCAGACTCGAGTTAGCGCTGGCTCTGGAGAGACTCATAGCCATAAGTCCACTGGGGCAGATTTCATGGACAGGAGAGGTCTCTGGAGCGCAGTGTGCAGCCCACATGCTTAAAATGACGACCGCCATTACAGTAAGGGCAGCAGAGTGTGGCATGATCTCTAAGATGGCAAGGCTTGAGAGTGCTGATGTCACCGGGATGCCTGCAGCTTGCACCGACATCAGAGGTGGGTCCATCACGCTAGCTTTCAGTTTTTTCAGTCTTGGCCCAAGCATAGAGTCCGACTCGGGCGTGGCGGCCATGTCGTGATGAGACTCTGGAAGATCAGTTGAGACGTGATGAGACTATAGAAGGGTGGCCATTTTGTGAAGAGACTCCTATGTGGCGGCCATCTTGCGATGAAGCTCTTGAATGGAGGCCATGTTGTAAAGAATATCTTGATGTGCCGGCATGACATGAGCAACTCTGGCTTGACAGACGTGTCGTGAGCAGGCCCTGGGGTAGCAGACATGAAGTGAACAGGTTCTGACTTGGTAGACATGACATGAGAAAACTTTAACTTAACTGGCATGATGTAAGCAGGTCCTGGAGTAGCAGGCATGACGTGAGCAGGCTGTGGCTTGGCAGGCATGACGTGAGCAGTCGCTTTTGCATAGGCGTCAGGACGTTACAGGCATGACGTTAGCAGGCATGACGTGAGCAGGCATGACGTGAGCACGCATGACGTGAGCAGACCCTGGAGTAGCAGGTGTGACATGAACAACTCCAGACATGGTGGTTGGAATGTGAAAAGGCTCTGGTGTGGTGGGAACTGTAGTATTGCAGGGCTCCTTATTCGCAAAACCCACAGTGTACGACGAGCCGCACAACAGCAGAGCATGATCAATATATCGTTCAAGTGACCAGTGTGGGGTATTGCGTGGCATTAATTGTGATATGTCCTTAATTAAACCAAAACGAAAAATGTCTTTTAAGAAAGTATAATTGAAGTCCACTTGATAGTAAAGTTCACAAAAATCCTGAACATAATCATCTATGGAGCGATTACCTTGACGAAGGCTGAGGAGGCATGAAACTGCTGGGTTCATTGTTGCGGTCGTGTATTCTGTAACAATTCATCCACTGAAGGCGAGTGTAGTGAAGAACCCAAGTGCAGTTTATTTACAGAGTGATCCAAACAATAATCCGAGACTTGACTAGACTTGACTTGACTTGACGAGGCATGAAACAGACTAGACATGAACAGACTAGACTAACCGACAGCGGGTTACAACTTCAAAACACAACGAGAGACAATGGCAACATGATGGCTACTTATAGCAAACAAGAGGGTCGACAAGAACAAAACTATGGGAAACAAGACACATGACTAGGACTACCAATCAGAACATGGCACATACACAAGGCAGAGATACATGAGGGCAAGGGAAGCATGACACTGACAGCATGAAACAATTACAAAATAAAATACATGGAAAACATGAACATGAAACAAAACCCACACACCAAACCCCACATTACAGCTATTCAGTTCAACAGGGTTTATATAACTCTTCAAAGCGAGATAGCATTATTTGGTATTTGGTTATTATATAAATGGGCAGTAGCATTTCTAAGTACTTTTGGTCCGCAGTATACATAGTTATTCAGATCGCAATGTTAGCAAATTGTATAGCATGCATAGCAAATTAAGATGCAAGGTTAGAAATAATATTAGCAGCATGCATGGCAAGTCATATTATTATGGCTAATATAGCAGCGGCAGCAGAAAGTGATTTAGTTGCATACAATTTTAGTGGTAACTCATGGAGGGTAAATTAACTCTTTAAAGTGCAATAGGTATTTATCACTTTGCTTATTCAACAGGGTTTCG
Source organism: Sinocyclocheilus anophthalmus (assembly GCA_018155175.1). NCBI lineage: Eukaryota > Metazoa > Chordata > Actinopteri > Cypriniformes > Cyprinidae > Sinocyclocheilus > Sinocyclocheilus anophthalmus. The sequence continues at coordinate 117,484 of JADLZN010000041.1, forward strand.
TGCAGCAGCAGTAGATTATGCTTCGCAAATTCTGATTAAATATTACAACCGCCACAGGTTGCACAATAAAATTCCTTCTACAAAATTGTGAATATCATTAACAGCAACAGCATGTGCTTCAACTCAGTATTGAAATGTTAGTGAATATTATCAATAGCAGCAGTAGCAGGAGTTTTGTTGTGTTGGCCGTATCACACTGCATACATTGCAGACCGCTTTACCTATCATTACGGGTCTATTGATTTGGTCATATTGTGCCGCTCGTGTCTGGCATAGACACCATGTTAGAGTAAAATAGGTATTCGCCTAGCTACTTAAATGCCTGATTAATGGAGCTCTCAGCAGTTCAGTTTCTTGTGCAGTAGCAGCAGCTTGCATAGGCATTCAGTCATCAAAATTTTTCTCAGCAGCACCATGCACAGCATTTCTATGTGTCTATTTTAATTTAGACACAATTAATATAAAAGCAGACAACTGCATTTAAATAAAGTCACTCTAGTGTCTTGCTCAAAGCCATCTTGGAACGAGTCACGCATTTAGCAATGATGTGTCAATGAAAACATTATTGTTCTTAATATGCAATATAAAATATAAAATTATCAAAATAAATGAGCAGCTGCTTCCGAGGCAGAATTAGTCCTGGGCATATGACACCACAACTACATTGTATACAATGATTTATTATTTCGCCAAATATTTTGTTAGCTTATTAATAAGTTAAAGGTAAGTATTTCCACTGCAGTAACGTTGCTGACATTAATTGAAAAAAAAAAAAAAAAAGATAACTCGTGAATGACAAATTTAAAACTATTTGCTCAGGCCGCCTGAGACTGAGTCAGGTGGTTGCTGGGGGTTACTTCATCTATCAGCCTACAGTGTGATTCCTGTTTGTTAATGATACACATAGTGCACGTTTCTACCTAGGTAAGTTTGAGTTATTGGCTCAGACACACATAATTATTTAGGTCATTAGTTAAATAAACCTAAGTGTACAGCACCCTGGTTCACATTGTTAAGCCACTAGTTAATTCATTTGGGCTCCATTAGCCCAGAAACACTTAACTCAGGTCACTAGTTTAAGCTACCTGGTCAACCAATCAGGTACACACAGCAATAGTTCACTAGCGTTAAGCCATTCGGCAAAGCCGGCCCAGGCTCACATAGATAGCAAACACACAGTCTCACGGCTCTCTAGAGCAGCAGCAGTACATATGTCTTGGCAATAGATCTGCTTGTTCTGGGGGGTTTTATCTTTTATATTCCTTCTGCCTTATAGGGATGATTTTAAGCATATTATTGTATAGCAGCAGCATAGATATTTAATTGTTTTGTTTCTTCTTCCAGCTTTATTTTGCTGCTGCTTCCATCAATTCAGCAGCAGCTTAGCAGATCTGTTCCTCCAAGACCAAATACATTAACATTGTCATATCCATTACCATGCTAAAATGTTCAGAGAGTTGTCATGATTGAAATACATAGTTCAGTCATGAAACTCTAGATGACGGGTTGTGTAACGTAACTGATGATATTCAGAGAGTTAAACGACTTGGCACAAGCTGATTGGTTCATGCTGCATATGCAGCCAATGAGCTTACTGCCTTGCATTTATATGGCTGGCTAGCATTCACTTGAGATTTCTGCAACGCGCTTTCAGAATTCTCTGAAATCCTCCACCTTCCCCAGCTCCACCTGTATAGATCTGCTACGGGGTTTTTTTATGCTATTTGTGCAGCAGCAGCATGTCTTAAATATTCACGGCACTGTATTGCCATATGCATTGCCAGTAGCAAGTTCCTGTACTTGCTTGCAGCAGCAGCAATAATCTGAAACTACAGCAATAACCAACAGCAGCAGAAATTCAGCAGCAGCGTAGCAGATCTGTTCCGCCAAGACCAAATACATTAACATTGTCATATCCATCACCATGCTAAAACGTTCAGAGAGTTGTCATGATTGAACTATTTTTAGCATTTACACTGAAAAAAAATGCCGTTTTATAAGAGAAGTCACTGGCTTTTTGCGAGAGGTGGGATTCAGCTTACAGCACTTCTCATTTATTCCTATGGTATCTGTAAATGGCGATTGAGTGTCGCACAACACTGACTGAAATTCAATAACATCAAGGCTGTAATGGGATTGGTTATTCAGGCACATGTGATCCAAGTTGACCTTTACGCTTTCTCCAATAGTAAGTAATACAGACCCTTGTATCTCCCAATAGTAAGGCAATCTCCGGTCAGCATCCCTGTTATGCCGAGTTCACACAGCACGATTTTCAAACTCGTCGGATCGCCGTTGTTTTCACACTGCGTGACTATCTGGGGTAGCATTCAGTTGCTGCTGTGTTCACATTGCACGATGGATCGGCGACAGGGGGTTTCACACTGCATGACTTCACAATAGGAATAATCGCCGACAGCTCTGTCTGGTCCGTAACTACGTTTCACAACAAAACACATGCGAGAAGTGATAAGGAAATAATGCGTGAACCCGCGTGCGTCAGACCGGAGTTCTTGCGAGCAAGACTGTAATTATTTAAAAAATATATATATAGCCCGCAAATTGTCTGTGAGCTGAGTTCCAGCTACAAGGAGAAAAAGAAAACAGATTATGCAGGAGGGAGATGAAGGGAACAGGGATTGGGTGCATGTTCTGCAAAGAGAGGGGGTGTAGGGGGGGGGGGGGGTAATAATTTTGGCAGTAACTGTTCTGCTGATGTTGTGGGCTGTTCCGCAAATGGTGTGCTTGTTTCTGTATGATATAATTGTTCATATATTTATTAAAATACTGATATTCTGGTCTATCACTCCTCCCCGAACTTCCCGCTGCCTTGTATCTTGGTCTCTCATTGGCTGTAGGTAATTGCCGATGTAGTTTTCAGTCAGAAATCTTTGCACACAGCGTAATTGTGAATCGCCGACAGCTCCAGATATTTGGCATGCCAAATATTTCACGGGCGTTGGCGACGCATCGGTGATTCTCTCAGATCGTGTCTTTGATAATTCACATTGCGTGATTGTCACTCGCGTGCACGAGCACCGATTTGCCTCCAATGTCAGACATATGTCGGCAATTTCACAAAACCTGTCGGCGAGTGAAAAACCAGGCTAAAATCGTGCAGCCGGCACGTGCCACTATAGACCTCAGGGGCTTGGCACCTGCCCTTTTTCTCCTAGAAGAAAGTGCCCTTTTTTTCTGGGGAGAATTTTTTTTAAATAAATTAATATAGTATAAGTGCGTGTTGTTGTCTGGGTGGTTTCTGGTTGCCGCACATCTTTCTCTGCCAACATAAAAATCTAAATCTCAGGTCGGGTCAAAAATGTTGATAATGTGCCCGCATAATGCAGAGGAAATGATGCATTTAACCTGCATTACAAATGCTAAATTGTTTTTTTTAAACATAAAACTTTGGACACGATTTTGGAATATTTAAACTTGTAAAAAATTTGAAATGTGAAATTAGAAACTGTCAGTGGTGTCAACCGTTCATTCAAACAGCTGATTTCGTCAGGAATGAATGCATTTGATGGTTAGAGTGAGTCACTGAATCATTCATTCAACAGATTCATTCAAAAACACTGATTCATTCAAACAGCATCCCTTGTGTTGCTCAGAGACGCAAACCAGTGCTGTGATCTTTGTTTGGAACTATTTTCGTTTGCAAAATTGAGCAAAAACAGGCAATATCATGTCTAAAAATTAAGTCACGTAATGTTCATTTGTTATCATGCTGATATCTGGAGAAAAAAACGGCACTCTTAGTGTGATATAGATTAACTATATTAAATTATAAAAATATAAAAAACATAGAGGCTTTTTTGTTGCCTACAATTTAGAATGCATTGAATTTTGATGATTCTAAATGCGTTTTAATAGACTAAACCATGTAGTGTATGCGTGCACTCTGTGTGTGTTTTTGTGATATACTCGATAATGTCAGATCGCACATTGTTAAAACAACACTTATAATATATTATCACAGACGATATACTGTATTGCACACCCCAGCCTTGAACTGAGTGGAAAATGAAATAATCCGCGGTTGTGCGCGCATTTGTTTGCACGTGAGCAAAGGTGTTTTTTTAGGAGTCTAACTTGCAAGCGTCAGACCACTGATTCGTCAAACCTGCTTTCTTGCAGTCTGTGTTCTTCTGACTTTATTTTGTAGTAAGTAACGAATATGCCTTATATAATAATAACCAGTAACCAGTGCAGACAATCTAGACACGGCCATGTGATGTATACACTCTCTGCAGAGGAACCAAAAAGACTATTTACAGAATATACATTTGACAGATATTGTCTTTCAAAGAAACTTAATGTGCATTGTATTCAAGGTGTATATTTTATTAGTTGTTTACTGGAAATAGCTACTTATAGCTATATAGCTAAATATAGCTAAATAGCTAAAAATAACTTTTGTGTTTGCTGAAACCGCTGTTTATATTTGAATGGTCCTGTGGCACCTTTCATGTCCATATGTACACAATTAGTTTTTTACTGTCAAAAAAAAAAAACACCCTGGACATTACAATTATTCAGCTCAGAGGATGACTCAAATTGTTTTGTGAAAAATGAAACCTCAGTTTTTTTTTTTTTTTAAATGTATTTATTTATTTAATTTAGTTTCTTTATTTATTTATTTATATTCTCCCTCATTAGCTCATCCAATAGCTGTGTATTGCATTATTAATATTATATTATATTATATTATATTATATTAATATATTAATATTATACTACTTTATTGCAAAACTCAGCTTTTAAGCAAAAAGCCCAGCACTCTCAATGCTGACAAGATGGTATAACATATATTTGATAAATACTCGTGCATTTAAAAACTGTGACATATAATTTCACTTCCTCAAAACGTGGTGAACCATAACATAACGGACAGCCTTGGGGTCAGAAAAAACGGACAAGAGCTCTTCTGGGAAGAATGCTGCTAATGACTGTACTCACCTTGAATACTGTACGTGACTGTTGTGGTAGGCTAAGGAGTCAGCAGATCAGCCATCAGGAGGGGACGTCGACTTTCAACATTCAGGAGGTGAACAAAATGTACACTGAGTTAAAGAACCTGGACAAGGGAAAATAGTCAAAAGTTTATGCATACATTATGTTACAGGCAGCTCACCCAATAAAGTATCTGTTCACCCAAAAATGCTACTTTGCTGAAAATGTACTTACCATATGTACAACCAAGATGTAGATGAATTTGTTTCTTCATTGGAAAAGATTTCTCATCAATGGATCTTCAGCAGTGAATATGTGCTGAACAGCAGACAAAACATAATAATCCACACGACTTCAGTTCATCAATTAACGGCTTATGATATACCAGTTGAATGTTTTATAAGAAACAAATCATAATAATTAATGAATACATGTTCAGCAAATTTGCATTTTTGGGTGAAATATTCCTTTAAATTTACACATGTGCTGATGTTACCACAATCGATACAAAGACATTCAAAAGGTTTCAGCCAACTTTTTACTCTAGGATACCACTCAACAATTGCCATGTTTGTACGTAGGACTGTTCACTAGTGCAGTGTACAAAGACAGAGGGCACATGTTTATTACTATGTATGATAAATGCTGCCCATTTTAAGAAGGATGCTTCTTCTGTAACATACTGTAGACATCATGGATTAGTAACTTGCAGGAGCATGGATTTACATGGATTAGTTTATGCAGCATTGCATTCAATACACCTGGTCAGTAGGAGATCTGTTGTACAAACTGCTTAAAAACTAAAGGCATGTTTGAAGCAGTGGTGCAGAGAGTAGCATGCTGCTCATGACATATGACAATCTGTTGTGCTCATGCATACTCAAGTTCAAATCTTACCTGTTTCATATCCTGGATCTCTTTTTGCCTGCTGCCCCTCCACTTTCCTGTCAGCTCTCTAGTGTCCTATAGAATGAAGCCAATAATTTTGTATATATACACACACACACACACACACACACACACAGTGGGTATAGAAAAGAATCACCCCCTTGAAATGAGCCTGATCTTTAGCCTGAAATGAAGACTGACACAGTTTTTGTTTTATCCAGCTGAATTTACTCAGTGCAACTTATAATATCCAAGTGAACTAAATTAAACAACCAGGTCAGGAATAAAATAATATAATAATTAATAATCATAAATAAATAAATCAGATCCGAGGTGAATAAGGATCACTCCCTTGTGTTAGTATTTTTTAGTTACAGCCTTTAGTCTGTTGGGATATGTCTTTCTTTGCTTATCTAGATTTTGCAATATTTGCCCACTATTCTTTGCAGAACTGGTTAAGTTCAGTTAGATTTTATGGTGATCATTTGATGGTAACTGTGGACTGCAGTCTTCCAGTCATTCCACAGATTTTCAATGGGTATCAGTCTGGTCTCTGACATGCAATAAATATAACAGTTCTTGTTATATTGTACAAACTTTAACTGGTATTGAGGATCAGTGGCGAAGTTAAATAAAGGTGTGTTCACGCCATGTTGAAATTTGAGGTTTAAACATGTAGAAAACATTCATGTCCTCATAGGACTCGTAATTACAGCTTGTAAGATGGGACCTTTTTGAAAGCTCCTATTTGTTCGACGTGACTGCTGTACCACCTGACCACTATAGATTAATTTAGGTGTTGATAGTGGTCCTATAGAAGCACATAATGAATAGTGAACGACGAACCCTGAAATGTACATAACAGCATTGTCCACAAGGCTACAAAGATGGGTTGGCAGGTAGCTATGGTCACACATAAGTGCAGAGATGTTTACAAAAGTTGATGGAAGGTCTTCAGATTCTTCTGCTGCTAGAGTCGATGACATATCAACAGTCGTTAGGGACATGGTCTCATTCTGTTCTGCCACATTTCCTGAAATGCTTGTTTGAGACACCACACCACATGGCAGAACATGCCCTGGAACTGGTCTGCAGTAGGATTGTTATTGGCCAGCCTCCTACAAACCTAACACACAGAGACACACACATACACATAGACAAATACACAACACTTAAAGAATAGTTCACCCAAAAATGAAACATTTGCTGATACTGTACTAACCCTAAACCCTAAAGGGTGTAACAGATTTTTCTAGACACATGATGGGGATTTGAAATGGTTTTGAAATTAAACAGGCTTTATTGAAAACAGAGAATAGCAACACGTACAGCAATGGAAAAAGGTGATGATGGAGAATGGTTATGAGACAAAAGTAATTTTTGGTAAAGTAAGCACAAACACAGTGGGTGATCAGACTGGGAACGTTGGGCAGGTAGGTAGCACACACAGCAAGTGACGTGATCGCTGGAGTAACAGGTAAGTAAACCAGGAGATCACCGGCGTAACAGGTACATAAACATATAAATTGCTGGAGTAACAGGTAGGTAAACAAAGAGATCACTGGAGTAATTGGTACGTAAACGAGGAGATCGCTGAAGTGACAGGTATGTAAACGAAGAGATTGCTGCAGTGACAGCTACGTAATATATACATGTGTATATGCAAATGTGTCTGAAAATAGTGGCAGAGAGTAAGAGACAGAGAGGATTGAATATGACCAGGGCCATAATGCTCACAGTTGTTCTAGGCTTAAATATTCAAAACAGAGGAGGTTTGAAATGCTGAGAACAGTCCACTGACCAGCTCTGTTCAGCTTTCCTTGAGGCTTGTGTTTTCATAGTTGCCATAGGCTAAGAAGGAAATTTAAAATATAAAATATAAGTCACAATTGAATGACAAACTATCAAATCAGTATAATCCAGTGATGATAAAACCTACATTTTGTAGATGAGTGGGGAAACTGAAGATCGATGGTTTAGCTCCACCCCTAATATTCACAGTATGACCTGTCCTGTCAAAGTCATCCAACTTGAAATGTTCCCTGCATAGCACTGCAATAGACTCACTTGCGGAAAAAAACTTCCCTTCTTAGTGCTACTTCCCACTGCCTCCTCAACTGTATGTTTTTGGGAAACCTTCAGGGTGTGAGAAGAGTTAGTTGGCTAGCAAACGGTTAGATTCCCAATATGTCAGTCGCTCAGACGAAACGAGTAGGTTGGCATAAAAGTCGGTTTTGAGAAAAATGGCAATATAAAAAAAATTAACTTGAATGTCTTGATTGCCAACTTAGTTTATAATATAAAATATAACCTAAGCTAAAACTTTATTACAAATAATGTAAACTTTCTGATTTCCTATAAAGTCTTGACTCACAGCTAAATAGAGATATCGCTAAGTCTGACTCTGATGGCCAATTACTGTCAACAAAATGTTTTAATGACCAAATACAACCAGAAACAACTTTTCAATCTTACAGGAGAAAGAACATTTCCTGAAACCTGTTTTGAATTGTGCAGTGGTTTGTACAGCCCCAAGCAGCACATCTATTTTTCTGGAGTTCCATTATAACATTTGGAAAAGTTGCCTGGACCAAGATGGTGGTGGCTTTGACGTATGATCCAGCAGCCAATTAGGTGTTTAGGTGTTTTAAATGTATATGGTGCACTCTTAATGGGTGCTTCTCAAACGGAGGGCTGCATCCTACGAAAGCTGCATATCTCGGCTGCCACGTCTTCAAACGTCGCCGAAGGCCACCTCAATCGGAAGGATCCTTGGCAGGCAGCATTCGTTTCACATCCTTCATTCAGTTAAATTTGAAGGATGAAAGGGATGTATCCTCCTCAAACTTCAATCACCCACAATACTTTGTACCCATTCCATTTCATGAAAATAAACTGACGAAAAACGAGTCAGCATTGAGCTTGTCTGAATTTATTATGCAATGTAAGGCAAAAATAATGTTTTCGGACATGAAAGGAAAGATGTTATCTTTTGTTTTGGTGTAAATTACTTACTAAACGCTAAACTGACAATAATTTAAGCCACGGGGACACTAGAAGACTGTGATTCATTGTATTGTATTAATATAAAGCGAAATAATTTAAAGATTTGTAATGCAAAGTATTTTTCCAAAACTTAGTTTTATTAGTGTTTTTGTGCCATGACGGTGAGGGCAGGAACATATGTGACATAACCCCATGCACTTACTAGACTGTCTCATTCTAGCGTTTAATACTGAGGAGGCCTCTATTCTTACAGACTCTGAATACTAACAGGAGACACGCTCGGTTTGAGAATGCAGCCTTCCATTTGAGAAGCACCCATTACTTATGGACAGGAGAAAGTCTAACAATATGGTGGAATAGTCCCGCCTTCTGAAAAGAGCCAATTGCTAATTGGTTAAGTCATTGTGTCACTGCAGCTGCTGTTATAAGCTCCGGTTTCTATAGTAACAGTCTGTGTTCTGAGACACACACTTAGGACTACACATGCACATTGGCTGGTCTAGCCTGAAAAATATGTTTTTCTGAACCACATAGAAAGGGTATGAAGCTCTCGGTGCATAACCCTTATCTGCCTCTAGGGATTGGCCCATGGATGAAATCCCCTGGCTCTGAGCCACAACTGAAATGGTCACATGTGCAGAAGGCCCAACGGTATCACCGTGGATGCAGCCGCCATGAGACCTAGAACTTTTTGAAAGTAATGGACAATAACTTTCTGGCCTATCTTGATATTCTTTATGGTGTTTAGAATGGATTTGACATGTTAAGGCGACAGCTGTGCCCGCATCGTGATCGAATCCCATACAACCCCCAAATACGAGAACGCTTTTCTTGCCATTGAATCTCAACCCCAGAGAATTTATATGAGCTAGGATGACATCCCGATGTCGAAGTGCAAGCTCTTGAGACTGGGCCAAAATCAGCCAGTCGGCTATGTAATTTAAAATGCGGATGCCCTGGAGTCACAATGGAGCATCCATGCATTTTGTATAGGTGCGGGTTGACAAGTCTAGGCCGAATGGAAGAACCTGATACTGGTAAGCTTCGCCCCTGAAAACAAACCTGAGGAATCTCCTGTGTTGGTGGCAAAATTTACATATGCGTCCTGGAGTTTGATTGCCATGAACCAATCCCTGGATTGGATCTAAGACACAATCATTTTGATTGTCAGCATTTTGAACTTGTATGTTCTGAGGTATGTTCTGAAATACCGGCTGTAGTAGCCTGACTCTCTGTCTGGCAGGGGAACACGTTCGACGGCCCCAGCAGAGCCAGCAATTCCTGTGTCAACAAATGCGCTTTTTCCAGTTTCACGGTTTTACAGTCCTTTCGACCCACAGAGAGATATTTGACAGTAGTTTCCATGCTGCCAGTTTCTCTGAAAGGGGCACTGATTTTGACACTTCACTTTGCTGGAGGGATGTTAGATGTCCGATATCCTGAAACATTTCAAGACAGACGTACCATTAGTTCAGAGGTGATTGGTTGATGCTATATCAGTCTTTATAAACACATTTCATAGCCAAATTACAAATGAAGAACTTTAATGGTCACAAAACCTAAACAGAAAGATGAAGATAATTTTGCAAAAAAAAATGTATTTTTGACTTACCAGTGTGTCAACTAACTAACCAATGACTATTTATCTGATTACATCAATCACAGTGCATCATACAGAAAAAACACATGAATTTCACAAGTGCAAAAACACATGTGGCCACATACACATGTGATTCTGCACATGTGAAATGTCATATGTGAAAACGTGAAAATCACATGTGAAACATGTGCTTTGCACTTGGGAAATGTGTGCTTTGCACATGGGAAAAGTGTGCTTTACACATGGGAAATGTGTGTTTTTGGAAAATTTTCATATGAATTCCATGTGAAACCCATGTAAATAGCATGTGAAACACATGTATATTCTAATGTGAAACACATGTATATTCTAATGTGAAACCCATGGTACTTTCCTATGTGAAACACATGGGATCACACGTGAATGCCATGTGAAACCCATGAGATCACATGTGAAATACATGTGAATTCCCATGTGAAACCCATGGTATATTCCCATGTTAAACACATTAACATACAATTGATTAATCATATAGATCAATAGTATGAACTTTATTTTATTTTACTTTTATTTGACTAGCTAGCCTATGTAGCCTAAGTAACTTTCAACTACAGAACAATTCAACAAACAAATAAAGATTCAAGGGACTACAATGAAGCAGTAAATGGGAACAAACTAAAAGTTAACATAATACCACAGTGTGAAGCTGAAAATGCACAGTATTAGTTACATGTAGCTAACATGTGATCCACACGCTAAAACCTATTATAACACATGAAAACATTTTCCACATGAGATCCACGTTAAACCCTATTATAACACATGGAAACATTTTCCACATGTGATCCACATGTTAACCCGTATTATAACACATGGAAACAATTTCCAAATGTGATCCACATGTTAAACCCTATTATAACACATGGAAACATTTTCCACATGTGATTCACATGTGCCACATGTGCTCTTATGTTGCAACATGTGGTGACATATTGTCTTCATGTGATCACATGTGAAAAATATATGGACACAAGTGATCACATGTGGAAAATATATGGACACGTGATCACACGTGGGAAAAAAATATGGACACGTGATCACATGTGGACACGTGATCACATGTGGAAAACGTGGAATTCATGTGTTTTTTTCTGTAAGGGAGGATATACTTTGTCATAGTTAATTTCATTAATAAAACAAATCAAGAGGAAGAGGAAACATACAGAGGAAACTGACACAAACCATGAAATGGGCTGAACACATTTCGAAAATATTTGAATGTTGGAGATTAACTAAATACACAGATTCATTGGTATGACTACACACACTCAGTATATTCATATATTGTTGCCAGTTAAGACTGACATGTTCAAACAGATGCTTCAAACATCATATACTTTCTCACAAATTATGCTTGTTTTACTAGACAAGGATAATGGATTTCAGGTGTAGTTACCAAACACATGTGTTGTTGATGACAAATTCTATAATGTAGATGACAGTAAAGATAATTATTTTACAAATTCTGTGAAACAGAAGTATTTGTTTCATCAAAGCACTAGAGAAGGTGTTTTGTATATATTTTCAAATACTTTTTGGACTGTTAGTGCTGTTTGTCAAAACTAATAATTGACATTAAACTGCACTGACTAAATTAGATAACTACATAAACATTAAATAACTACATAAACATTTATTTATCTGTATTATATACAAATGTTTTATAACATGTTATACTATGTTTTTATCATTTTATGGACTTTGATTTGGCATGACAGTTAGAATAGGAAAAAAGACAGATGGTATTTAAAAATAAGTCAAGACAGACATGAACTCAAGTTGTCCACACAGATGTGCAAATTAATTAAGGCAATAAATTATTTGCTAATTATTTATTTGAATGATTTCCCGTATCTTATCTTATCTTATCTTATCATCTATCCGTGCGTATGCATGTGTGTTGGTGCACTAATCGTTTCTCATTATGTGATGAATCAAATATAGAAGCGGGCATAAGTGAAAAATTTAAAAAAATAAAATAAATAAAAAGACAATAGGTAGGCTAAGATTTGTATACAGCGCTACTTTTTTTTCAAAGGATCATGTTGTTCTAAGCTTCATTGCCAGGCAAACTGCAGCAACTAAATATAATTGATTGTTGCTAGAATTTCGTTTTATTAATAAGATTATTTCAAATCTCAATGCTAGATGTATATATTGTTTGCTTGGCTGAAAACATGACATTTCTAAAGAATGTGCTATTCAAGTCAGTCAAGTCACCTTTATTTATATCGCGCTTTTAACAATACAGATTGTGACAAAACAACTGAACAGCATTAATTAGGAGCATACGTGCGTCAATGCAAAGTGAGAATAGTAAACACTCAATTTTCAGTTAAATGCTGTTCATCATTGAATTCAGTGATGTCAACATCCAGCTCAGTTTAAATAATATCTTTGCAATTATGTGAAGTGAAGTGAATGTGAAGTGGCCAAGTATGGTGACCCATACTAGGAATTAGTGCTCTGCATTTACCCATCCAGAGTGCACACACACAGCAGTGAACACACACCCGGAGCAGTGGGCAGCCATTATGCTGCGGCGCCCGTTGGAGCAATTGGGTGTTCGGTGCCTTGCTCAAGGGCATCTTGTCGTGGTATTGAAGGTGGGAGAGAGTGCTGGTCATTCACTCCCCCCACCTACAAATCCCTGCCGGTACGAGATACCCTTTGGGTTATGAGTCCTACTCTCTAACCATTAGGCCACGACTTGCCCACCGACTGTGATGTCAACGATTCGCCGGAAATGAGTGTTCCCCTCTAAGCAAGCCAGAGTGACCAGCGGCAAGAACCAAAAGCCCGTCGGTGACAGAATGCAGAAAAAACTGGGACAAACGCAGGCTCAGTCGGGGGCCAGTTTTCTCCCCTCTGACCAGACGAACCAGCAGGAACGAAAATCAATTTAAGACGTAATAAAAAAGACGATGAACAATATTAACAGCAATTATTATATGATGCAATCAAACTTATAGCAAAATGTGGTAGTTCTGTATGTTGTTTCAGGGTTGGCATCATCTGAGGTCTTCTGATGGGTTGGCATGATCTCTTCTCAGGTGTTCTGGATCCAGACTGAGGCTTGCGTAAAAATTTCCCCCCCTTTGGGGTGGAAAAAGACAAGAGAAACAAATACCAACATAATTATCGTAGCTGCTGTTCCAACCAAGCAAAATTTTTTTGTTTAACCCAAACTAAAGAATAATTATGTGCATTTGATCAGATATAACTGAGGTACAAGGTTATGAGATACATTGTGTGAATGCTTGGCTGAAGAGATGTGTATTTAATCTAGATTTAAACCAGAGAGAGTGTGTCTGAACCCCGAACGTTATCAGGAAGGCTATTCCAGAGTTTGGGAGCCAAATGTGAAAAAGCTCTACCTCCTTTTGTGGACTTTGCTATCCTAGGTACTACTAAAAGTCCAGAATTTTGCGACCTTAGGGAGCGTAATGGATTGTAGCGTGGTAGAAGACTAGTTAGGTATGCAGGATCTAACCCATTAAGGGCCTTATAGGCAAGTAATTATATTTTGTAACTGATACGGAACTTAATAGGTAGCCAGTGCAGAGACTGTAAATTGGGGTAATATGATCATATTGTCTTGACCTGGTAAGGACTCTAGCCGCTGCATTTTGTACTACCTGTAGCTTGTTTATTGAAGATACAGGACAACCACCTAACAGTGCATTACAATAGTCCAGTCTAAAGGTCATGAATGCATGATCAAGCTTTTCTGCATCAGCAGGTATCATGTTTCGTAACTTGGCTATGTTTCTAAGATGGAAGAATGCTGTTTTTGTTACATGGGAAATATGATTTTCAAAAGACAAGTTGCTATCTAATATAACACCCAGGTTTTTTACTGTAGATGAAGTAGCAGTACATCCGTCTAGTTGCCAATTGTAATCCAAGAGATTCTGTTTACTGTCTTTTGGTCCAATAAGTAATATCTCTGTCAGTGTTAGTCCTACTTTAATAGGAATCTTTTACATTTTTAACACACTCTGTTAGCTTAGATATTTTAGAAGTTTCATCTGGTCTTGTTGAGTATAGTTGAGTATCATCGGCATAACATTAGTGGAAACTAATCCCGTATTTCCTATTAATATTACCAAGTGGCAACATGTATCTCGAAAATAGCAGAGGACCTAGGACGATCCGTTTGGTGCATCTCCCATATGTGGTTGACTGGGTGATATTTGGGAAGATGACTCCCCATATTAAACAGTTCTCAACGGAAGGGTAGCGATCGGTAAGCCTGGGATGCGGAGCTCATGACACCGCAGGTGTCTTCATGCTCCTAATGCCCTTTTGGAATAAATACCGTAATAGTTTTTGTAATCAATCTATTGAGTAAGTAGGAGTGGACTAAATTCATGATCTATATGTATTGCGAATGCAGTCACAAGATCAATCACACAGAGCTTATGAGGATCCCAGGGAGAATAGAGGTGGGAGGCCCGGAGTGAAGTTGGTAGCTGTGCAGCGTCCAGACAAGTATTGCTCAGTTTCGTAACTTTTCGAGCAAGTTTGCGTTTCTGTGTTGGACGTATGCTGGTGGCCCGTGAGCTAAACGTTTTTTGCAGGAAGGAGCACAATTTGAGCAGACACAACTTTTTCTAAAATTTTTAGACATAAAAGGAAGATTTGAGAGGGGTCTGTAATTAGCCAGTTCACTAGATCTAGTTTTGGTTTCTTAATAAGAGGCTTAATAATCGCCAGCTTGAATGTTTTTGGGACGTGACCTAAAGACAACGACGAGTTAGTAATATTGAGAAGCGTTTTTTCTGCTACAGGTAACAACTCTTTTATTAATTTAGTGGGTACAGGATCTAATAGGTATGTTGTTGGTTTAGATGCAGTGATATGTTTATTTAGCTCTTCCTGTCCTATAACTGTAAAGCACTGCAGTTTATCTTTTGGTGCGATGAAGGAAGCTAAAGTATTATACGCTGTAGAATCTACATTTGTTATTGTATTTCTGATGTTATCTATTTTATCATTGAAGAAATTCATAAAGTCATTACTATTAAACTGTGAGGGAATATATTTAGATCGTTTGCGTCTGGTTATTTTTTAATCTAGCCACTGTGCTAAATAAAAACATAGGATTGTTTTGGTTATTTTCTATGAGTTTGCGAATATGCTCAGCCATGGCAGTTTTTAGAGCCTGTCTATAGCTGGACATACAGTTTTTCCAACTTCCAAGTTAGTTTTTCTCCATTTGCGCTCAAGACTACGAGTTTTTTTCTTGAGAGAATGGGACCTCCGTGAAGTTGGCCCCCCACCCAACGCAAAAGTCGCAAAAATAGTCTCAATCGTTTGTGCTCCGTTTGTGCTGGTTTGTGCTGTAAAAAATTTTGTTTGTGCTGCTTTGGTTTGTTAGATATAACATTTATTTAAA
The DNA here is from genome assembly GCA_018155175.1 of Sinocyclocheilus anophthalmus. NCBI lineage: Eukaryota > Metazoa > Chordata > Actinopteri > Cypriniformes > Cyprinidae > Sinocyclocheilus > Sinocyclocheilus anophthalmus. Next base: position 133,374 of record JADLZN010000041.1, read on the forward strand.
GGTCATTCTCAGGTCACTCAGCCCCCCCACCCGCTCCAAATTCACCCGAAATAGTCTCGTTTGTTTGTGCTTCGTTTGTGCTGGTTTGTGCCGGGTAGAAGTTTCGTTTTTGTGGCTGTGTTTTTTTTAACTGTACAGTTAAAGTAACAAGGTAAGATCCAAGAGTATCCTAGTTAAGTTACCTATCGACTGTTTCCAACTTATAACAGACACAGCGGATCACAGGATAAGTGGAATGTAACACCAACTCCAAGGTAAATGTTTTTACTTGTTACTGTGTGCCCGTACGTAAAAAAAATACCGTATATGTGCTAAAAACAACGCACCCTGAATTTGTTTGCTGTAATCTTCTGTTATTTTACAGATATTGGTGTGTGTTTGTTGTGTGTGTGTGTGTGTGTGTGTTATATATTTATGTACAGTGGGTACGGAAAGTATTCAGACCCCCTGAAATTTTTCACTCTTTGTTATATTGGCGCCATTTGCTAAAATCATTTTAGTTAATTTTTTTTCCGCATTAATGTACACACATCCCCCCATAATTGACAGAAAAACACAGAATTGTTGACATTGTTGCAGATTTTTAAAAAAAGAAAAACTGAAATATCACATTGGTCCTAAGTATTCAGACCCTTTGCTGTGACACTCTATATTTAACTCAGGTGCTGTCCATTTCTTCTGATCATACCTGAGATGGTTCTACACCTTCATTTGAGTCCATCTGTGTTTGATTATACTGATTGGACTGATTAGGAAAGCCACACACCTGTCTATATAACACCTTACAGCTCACAGGTAGCATGTCAGAGCAAATGAGAATCATGAGGTCAAAGTAACTGCCTGAAGAGCTCAGAGACAGAATTGTGGCAAGGCACAGATCTGGCCAAGGTTCAAAAAATTTCTTGTTCTTCTGCTGCACTTAAGGTTCCTCAGAGCACAGTGGCCTCCATAATCCTTAAATGAAGACGTTTGGGACGACCAGAACCCTTCCTAGAGCTGCCCGTCCGGCCAAACTGAGCTATCGGGGAGAAGAGCCTTGGTGAGAGAGGTAAAGATGAACCCAAATATCACTGTGGCTGAGCTCCAGAGATGGAGATGGGAGAAAGTTGTAGAAAGTTAACCATCACTGCAGCCCTTCACCAGTCTGGGTTTTATGGCAGAGTGGCCCGATGGAAGCTTCTCCTTAGTGCAAGACACATGAAAGGCCGCATTGAGTTTGCTATAAAACACCTGAAGGACTCCCAAGATGGTGAGAAATAACATTCTCTGGTCCGATGAGACCAAGATAGAACTTTTTGGGCCTTTAATTCTAAGCGGTATGTGTGGAGATAACCAGGCACTGCTCATCACCTGTCCCATACAGTCCCAACAGTGAAGCATGGTGGTGGTGGCAGCATCATGCTGTGGGTTGTTTTTCAGCTGCAGGGACAGGATGACTGGTGGCAATCGAGGGAAAGATGAATGCAGCCAAGTACAGGGATATTTGAGTGCTCTACCTCAGACTGGCCGAAGGTTTACCTTCCAACAAGACATTGACCCTAAGCACACAGCTAAAATAAAAAAGGAGTGGCTTCACAACAACTCTGTGACTGTTCTTGAATGGCCCAGCCGAGCCCTGACTTAAACCCAATTGAGCATCTCTGGAGACCTAAAAATGGCTGTCCACCAATGTTTACCATCCAGCCTGACAGAACTGGAGAGGATCTGCAAGGAGGAATGGCAGAGGATCCCCAAATCCAGGTGTGAAAAACTTGTTGCATCTTTCCCAAAAAGACTCATGGCTGTATTAGATCAAATATCTAAATAAATACTGAGCAAAGGGTCTGAATACTTAGGACCATGTGATACTTCAGTTTTTCTTTTTTAATAAATCTGCAAAAATGTCAACAATTCTGTGTTTTTCTGTCAATATGGGTGGGCTGTGTGTACAGTAATGAGAAAAAAAAATTACTTAAATGATTTTAGCAAATGGCTCAATATAACAAAGAGTGAAAAAATTTAAGGGGGTCTGAATACTTTCCGTACCCACTGTATGTATGTATTATATGCATGTATGTATGTGGAAACTCATGACTCAATGAATTGTCAAAATTATTTTACTTGTGAAACTGTATTAAAGTGTACTATCGGACATCCATTAACACAAATAATGGACTTTTAAAAACTTAAACTTAAAAACGCTTAATACTGACAAGCCATGCCACACTGTCTGCCTTCAAACCAAAAGTGCCACACAGAATAATAGATTTAAGTGCAAACTCCATCAAGTCTGACTTCCAGAAGAGCAGAAACAACTTCTCCAAACAGGAGTAGGAAAACATGGGTGTGTGGCTTACAACAAAAATACTTGTGAGATTACATGTAAACAGTGCAATCAATCTTTTGTGTATAACACTGCATGTGGGCATATTTTGTTTTTTTCGGACACTCCTGTCACTCCACTTCTCAGGTCGTCATACATCTCCCAGACACATGGAGACCTCCTGCAGTAGGCCACATAATGTCCAAGAGCATCCTGGATTAAGCCTCCTTTGAAAGCAATGACTGCCCTTAAAGTAAATCTCTCTCCTTGGAGCATCAGATTGGAGGGAAATTCACTCAAAGGAAATTCTATGGAGTTGCTTCCCAGGTCAGTGTCAATCCACAGAAGTTCTCCTAGACTGTAACTGTGAGAAACTTTCCCTGCACAGAGCACTTTTCCTGATGTAGAGTCTGTCTTGAATGCAGAGGGACACTGTGATGGACTTTGGATTGGCCTGAGACAGGGGGACTCCGGAAGGTTAAGGCCTTCTTCCACTGCGGTCTGAAGATAAGTGATGCCAGAAGCCTGCAATACAGCAACAGAAGTACAAACAAATGGTATTTCCCTTGTGACTTGTGTGCTGTAACTGCAATACTGTGAGGAGCACTGTTTTGTGAAGTAAACACATGCATGTTTTGTCACTGATTTTTCAATGATAGTGGAGATGTGGCACTGCGCGTCGATTTGGAGAGCACCAGACTTCAGTTGGACAGGTGTGAATATTCCACTCAGCAGCTCTGCCCTCTGTATGTAGGCCTGTGCATTCAGACCCTTTGTGGTGATGGTTTTCACTAGCTGGAGGAGGTTGTTGGAGTCCTCACCACAAACAATATTTGCAAAGGTGACACTATCACAGAAAGCACAACATAAGCATTGACAAAAAGCATCAAATGCACATGTGTTCAGCACAGATTTTCTTGATTTCCTGAGTTTAACAGGCTGTTGATTATTTCCACTTTTCAACAGTTCCACTTTCAGTCTTTTCCCCCTCACAGATGGATCTGCATGGAGCCATTCAGGACAAGGAGAGAGGTATGAATTCCTCTTTCTCTTTTTGGGTGGAAGAGCTAGGCCTCTCCAGTTTTCAACAGGGTATTCATCTGTTGGATGGATGATTGTGACAATGTCAGACTTCCCAGAACAGGAAGCATCCATTTCTGGTTTTACACCTTCACTGCAAGTTATGGTTGGTAGAGGATTGGCTTCTTTGACGATCGCTGTTGCAACAGCTGCATGTTCTTCACCTTTTTCTTTACTTTTTTGTTTTGCAGAACAAATGCGCATGTTGCCTTCAATGAAGGACAGATGTCGACCAATGAATCGATCCACCCGAATCGGCAAGTTTTCATGCTTGAAAAGGCCACGTTTAATGTTTTTGAATTCTGCTTCAGCATTGGCTGAACTTGCAATGATATTGGTGCTTCGGAAGTGAGGGATCATTACCCCTGTCCAGAGTGGTAAGTAGCTTGCAAGCCAGATTATATTGGGAATAATCTCAGGGAGGAAGTGCATATTATCATGATCTCCATTAGCCACAGCAAGTGACCTGCTTTCCTCACATATTTCTGTCACCCACTGCCGTAGGTCTGTCTGC
>JADLZN010000042.1:0-79837 GCA_018155175.1 Sinocyclocheilus anophthalmus
CACTGTGGTGAGGGAAAAGCTGTTTGTGTTACTAAGCGTGAAAGTTACGAAACTGAAGCTGTAGAACTAATAGAACGTGATGACACAAGAACTCATCCACAATATCCACGTTGACCGCCACAAATATCCACCGCCCCATGCCATCAGCTACCGCGTCTCTCACACACACACGGGCGTGACTTTAGCACTAGATTTAGCAGCTTTCAGACCCTTTTAGTGTTTTTTTTCCATAGAATATTCATACTGACTAACCTAGAGACTTTTTTGGATAAACCTTAGCCGTAGTTCAGTTGGAAGATTTCGCCAGTGCTGTCCCCAGCACCGCAAGGGCCTGACTTTCCCCGAGAGTGTCACCACTCATCGCTCCGTCTGTTGCTGTGCAGGTGGAGTCGGCATAGACGCAGCATTCAGTTGGCGGCAACCGCAGCGCCGACTCGTCAAACTTATTACAACAGCGTTTCCTAGCCCCTGTCACTTACTGATTGTTGGCAATTATAAATATGAGCGGAGTTCGTCACTGGTAATACAACATGCACTTTTTTTTTTATTTTTTTTTTATTTTTGATTATTTTTACCTTCCGAACTCAGGAGTGCGCTCATGAATACAAAGTAATAATAGCCAAAACAAACTCATAGCCGCTCTTTAGTGTAGATGCATGTTGATTTTATAAGACGATGCCGCGATTATAAATGAGTGTGACTCCTGGTTAACATGTATTAAAGGGGTTGTGTTTAGTCACTATTTATTGTGGTATTTTTTTACAATATTCACTCATCATGACAGTAAAATAGGGCATTCTAAGTCAATATACTGCAGTATTTCCTCTCTCAATCAGTAGAAAATATGGTTAACACCCGGTCATGCATGAAAAAAAAATACCGTCCTGTACCGTGAAACCATAGTAGAGGGTGGTTTTGAAATCGCTGGACATAATTTTGGGTCATACCCCGCCCAGCACTACTGTACAATAAATCCAGCTTTGGTGAGCAGAAGAGACTTCTTTTAAATCATTAGAAAATATTATAGATCCTAGTCTGAACACTGTGTGTAAATGTTACAATAAATGAGCTGTTGTGATTATTATTTTCGTTTTTTTATTTTATTTAACAGAGCGACAGTAAAAATTACAATAACATTTATTAATGTTGAGTTCTTGCTTTTTCTCAACTTTTATTTTAGCAGAAACCCGCAGGAAGACCTCAGTGCTCTTTTTTGTTGACAAATGATTCTCATTACAAATTTGAGAAGACGTTTGTTGTACGTATCGCATGGTCACATGCCTTGTAAAAAAATGTTCTAAAATGTTACTGAGCACTGACGGATACAGTGTTTCAGCGCAGATTTTTTTCCTGCGCTCTTTGGACTTTGAACCCCCTCACCGTCGCGAGCTCGGCAGCACTGTTTTTGAACACATGCATCCTCCCTGAATTCGAACATAACATTCTTCAGTTTATTTAATTGTTTAAGGCATTTCGCGTTTCCATAGCATACATACCAGCACACCACCCTCCGTCTTCTCATGCAGACATGCGATGCGTACCAAACGTCCTCACTGTCCGTTGCTTTATGTGTTGCATCTTTCTCGGACAGCGTTTCCCACCTGCCGTCATGTTCTGAGGTAGCTCGCGCCTCTATTTGATCGCTTCACGGTCATTTGGTACCATTTTTCTGTCTTTTTCGCTTATTTCGGTTTTTTGCCGAATATTCGTCATCCCTATGATTTATATTATAGATCAAAACCTTACGTTTGTACTGGATATATTTTATTTATAAGCAAATAAATGCAGCCTTGGTGTGCATAAAAAAAAACATTAAAAAAAAAATCTTATCGACCCCCACACCTTTGAAAGGTAGTGTATTTCTTATTGCTGCTTGTCTCCAAATAAATTGCTTTTGGAGAGCAGCTCACATTCTTCACATCTATGGCAGATAAACATTTTGGTGGTAAAAACATTAATAAAAAAGTGAAGCTGGCATCTTTTTCTCATAAGTTGTTACCTACTTAAAGATGCAAACAGCTGTCACTTGCAGTGGGTCTGGGTGTTTATGTATATTATAAGGTATATATATATATGTATCTATACACTTTTTATTGGGATGGTTTGTTTAGAGGGGAGTTTGTCACTTGCTACATAAAAACAGCATGTTATTAGTACTTATAAAGCACATAGTCTGCATGACCATATTCTACATAATACCTAAACTTAACAACTACCTCACAAACTATTAATAACTATTTATAGCGCAATGGAGTTTTAGGCAAAGTCATAGTTAATGGTTTGGTATATCAAGAATGGAACCTTAAACCACAGTGGGACATTGCTTCTGCAATAATAAGCATCGTCTTTGACATCTTTGATGCACCTAATTAAATGCAACAAGTCACTTTTCAGTGCATCGTAGTAATTACCATTGAGGTTTTATTCTTCTCCGTGTTTTCAAGTGTTCTTGAATTTCCACATGCCACTGACAATAAGACAAGTGGTTTGATAGGGAACTCTTTTAGAACCGACCTCTTAAAATCTACCTTTGAAAAGCCAGTAGCTTAGTTTAACTCATGTTGTGCAATTGTTTCAGTGGCATGTATCCGTCTTGAAAACACACTTAGCAAGTAGATTTTTAGATGATGTTTTTTGAAGAGCTTTGAGACTTACTTTTCTCTGGTTGGTTTCTGACCCTATCTGGTTCCCTTACATTTACATTTACATTAGTCATTTAGCAGACGCTTTTACCAAAGCGACGTACATTGGGGGATACATAAGCGCTTCTTACTTAACGAGGCAAACAACACAAGAATTGGTTGTAATACCAGTTCTTAGACAATTGTTCAAATAAGTACAGCTAGAACGAGAATGAAAACTAAGAAGATTATCTTGTTTTTTTTTAAGTTTTTTTTTGTATGATGAGTCCAAGTAGACGTTCGACGAGAGATTTTCAGCTGTCGCTTGAAAATTGTCAGGGATTTAGCATTCCGGATAGGGGTGGAAAGATCATTCCACACAACCAGGAATGGTGAACGAGAATGTTCTAGAAAGTAATTTTGAGCCTCTCTGTGTTGGTACCACGAGGCTTCACTCACTAGCAGATCTCAGACTTCTGGAGGGAATGTAATTCATAAGAGTGAGTGGAAGGCGGCAGATGCTGATCCTGAGGCTGTTCTATATGCAAGCATCAATTTCTTGAACTTTATGTGAGCCGCAACCGGTAGCCAGTGCAAGGAGATAAAGCCCTTCCAGCTGTTCTTTACCATCGATTGTACCCACTGATATTGGTGGCACCATATCCAATTTATTTTAACTGTGTCCACCTAATCAGTCTACGAGTGGGTAGTTTGCTTAGAAAGCGACTGTGGCAGTGAGACGAGCGGCCCAAGAGGAGATTTTGTTGATCTTTAATCATTGTGGTTCAGAAAGCATACTGACCCTTGGGGAGTTTTGATGTGCTCGGATGCGTTAATTTGACAGCCCCACACGCCGCCGTTAATCTGGCCTAATGCACTCTGTTAACACTCATTTGTGTGCTGTAAACTGCACTCTGATCTCCTTTCTCATCCAGTAGCATTCCGTCACACTGTTTAAGTAAGAAAAGGGTGAACTCAGAAGAGCCTGTCCAAATGAGTGCGCTGTCATTGTTCCCACAAATGAAATTGACACGCTCAGCTTTGAGCTGACCGTCGAGAATCAACAGTCAGATTTCGTACATTATAAAACTGTGGAAACGGTGTTGTTCTGGCGTAACCTACCAACTGAGACAGTTCATAAACGTCAGGTTAGCGTTGAGCATTCAGGTCAATAATGTAATGCTAATTATTTGGTCTGCATCTGTTTATTCAAAAATACATAAAAAATGCAGTTCATACATACAATGACTTGACTACACTTTAAAGATGTTTTTTAAAAAGTTAATTGTTTTGGGGACAGTAAAAAATTGTTCAACTGTGGAGGAAATTTAATTCTGTATTCATATTATTAGTAGTTTTATTTGCTTTACTAAAGAGTGTTCTTTCTTTATTAAAGGCCTACTTAATGTGCTTAAATTTGGCATGAGATGAGAAATAACAGGAAATCTAAGTGCAAGACAAGTGTGAGACAGGAAAATGTTATGTCAGCTTTTTAGACTTAGAACCTTCCTGGAGGACATAGTTGGACACCTTAAATGGACGTTTATGTTGAATATGCATTATGATTGGATGAGATCAAAGCATCCGGATTTGATGAAGGTATAAATGTTGAGTTGGGGTGTTGCCTCTTGGTCTCACTCTGCAGCCGATCTGTATGACTGTTGACCTTTTCTTGCAAGAAAATAAATCTTCAAAAGACTTTTGTCTCATACCTTTATTGAAATAGAATTTATTTTTTTCAAAACCATATTAGACAAATATAAATACAAAGAATATGTTTCCATTAACTTGACACATGTGTTTTAAACTTGATTTTTTTTCTCATTTTCTTTATTGTGGACTCTTATAATTTGTTATTGACATATCCATCACATTCAGGATAACCTTCATGTGTCCTTTGTTATTGCATATAGGCCCCGTAGGACATTAAACATTGCTTTCTAGCAGTGGGCTCCTTTTGTTGTATTCTGCATCTGTTCTTGCTTTGTATCACCTTCGTCAAACTCCCCCAGCCAATATTCGCTTTGTTTTCTTTTTTCACGCTGCACTGACAGTACAAATCAGTACAAAACATTCAATACTGAGATCACAAACATATTTCTGTGTAATCATGGCCCCTTTCATGGAAAAACTGAGTGAATCCGAGCCTAGCTTGTATTACAAGGCATAATTAAGTGTTGACTCTACTTTGTGTATACACTAATAGACCGAAGCAGACTGAAGCGTCATGCGGTGGTTCCTCTTTGGTGTGGCTTGCGTCTCCACTAGACCAGTGCTAATTCGGCACAGTTCTTTCTGTTTGTTTAGCCTGACAAACATCGAGCACTAGCAATCAATTGCACCTTTAAAGTGTCTCAGTGTTTCCATACAACAACCAAATGGGTCTTATTAGCAAACATTAGATCAGACTGGCTCTTGGTTAATCATATGGTGGAAGGGGTTTTCAATGCTTCTGGAACTGGAAAAAGGGCGTTCAAACCACACACATTCCTTTTTGAATTACAGCAGAGAGTAAAACGAGCAGGGCAGAACAGCATGTGAGGTTTGGCAGAGATTCAAAATGTGTTTCTTGTGGTGCAGTTTGTCAACAGTCTCACATGTTGAACCTTGGAGCGGGTCTCTCTGTCCTGATAAGCTCTGCAGCTTCTGAGGTCTATTGGGTAGAACCATCTCTTCCTTCTATTGCTCATCTGCGCTCTTCATCATGAAAGATTCAAAGCTCAGACAAGCTCTGGTACAGGACCTATTTCTGTTTGCCAAAGCTGAATTATTTACATATAATGAAATATAAATTTGAAATTGGCCGTATGCTTTGAGAATCCTCTTAAGACTGTTTCTGTTGTATGGAAGATTAGATATATGGGTGCGTCTGTGATAACGATTTTTGATTGTGGATGATTAAAATGTCTCCACGATTTGCTTTTGAAGAAATATCGTAGTATCGTGCTACTGCGCCCATTCTGTCAGTTGCAGTTCTGGTGCCTCTGTCTCAATATACTGTACAACGTGACATATATTCACATCAAATGTTAACTCCGCTCTAGATTTACTCTCACGGGACACTGCACTTACTCGCAGTCACAAAGGTACATTATTTGCATGTGCCTTAAGCCTTGCCGGTTAAACTTTTTATTCACGTGCTGTTCTAACATGTGCTTATTCAGAGAGCGTACACCTGACGCAGCGCCAACACCTAAAAAAAAGCCTGTCTTTTGAGTTATCTTTCACATCTGATTGCACTAATACTGTCAAGAACACACAAGGTTTACTATAAACACGCTGATTAGTCCTAAAGTGAAAGGAAACAGTCCCAGCTTCCTTTGTTAGAAGGAAAACAAAATACTGTTGAAGTCTCTGGGGACCAGCAACTTTTGGTTTCGCCCTTCTTCAAATAAGCGACAGCTTACAGAGTACGCATTTTCCATACTTTTTAAGTAGCAGCAACACCTATTAGTTCAGTGCTGTAAATTCATTCATTTATCTTTTGTTGAAACTTCCGCGTCGTCGTGGAGCGCAGGTCACGGTTGCTTAGCAACTGCAGATGCCACGAAAGCGCAAGCTCCCGAGCGCTCTGGAAAAAAGGAGAGAGCGGCGCGGCTGATGTTTTCCATGTGTTTTTAGGCGCGACATGTGAACGGCCCCAAAATCTGTCTACACTGGACGTGACAAAGCGACCGTTGCATATCATTTGAAATTTGTGTCAGTACGTCATAAATAGAATGCAGCAGTAGTTTTCTGTCGGGGATTTGTCATGCCATGCCGCATCCAGTGTAGTCCGTGACACAGCATCACTGATTAAAATGGGTCCATTGTATTTTGTCGCGTCGCACCGTGCCACTCGCGTCCGGTGTAGACACAGTGGCGAGCACTCGATGCCGTATAGTGGTTCACAGCATTTAATGTTCCTTTTTGCTTGTCTTGTCTGAACGTTAATCCACAACAAAATGCAAAGAAAACTCCCTTTTGAGCTTTAAACACAGATGTATTATAGATTTAATTTATGTGAATCTATGCAGTGTTATTTTTACCTTTGCTTTATTCCATTTCTGTACCTGATACTGTTAGACTTACCTGAAAACTAGACTCACTGCTCATTTCATTGTATCTTTTGTCTTTATTTTTTCCATCTTGTAATTTGTTTTTTCCTATGCATGATAAATTAACGCCTCACCATCACCCATCACATGATTATTTTTTTTTCCAAAAGAGCTTATTGATCATCTGATTTTTTCATATCGTCAATCAATTCGCAGAAAAAAAATATCGGCAATGTGAGTTTTTTTTTTTACAATATCGGCCGTCCTATATATAGGTTTTTAGTTTGATATTGTGTTAAATGCGACTGCTAATACAGCTACTGTCTGAAAAATAAAGTGCGTTTTAGTTTGTCTATATGTATTTGCTAGTTGATATTTGTTTTTTTTTAATAAAGATAAAATAATGACAATTTTTATATTTGCCCGTTTTGGCCTAAATGTCTGCCATTCTTTTTTTTTATTTTATATTTTGTTACCTTGTACGGCTTTGTTTTTAAAATCGCTAAATATGTTTGGCTGTACTGCTCAGACAACTTTCAGAATGGTAAAAACCACCATGACAAAGAATCGTGATAATTGTGATTTTTCTGAAAAAAATCGTAATATGATAATTTTACCATATCGCCCACCTATAATTATAGCATATATAATTAGAAAAAAGTCAGGAAATGAAGAAAACCTTTTAATTAATTTCTGATGATTGTGAGTAATAGCCACTTTCACACATGAAGCACATTAAATTATCGGATGGGAAATATTCCACATCTGTTGTTCACAAATGACGCTCTTTCGTTTCGGCGTCTGCCCAGTTTCTGCAGCTGATTTAACAATATTTTTCAGCAACTAGTCCTGTTCACACATGACCACTAGAAAATGCTGCTATATTTGAAGAAATTAGTATATAAAATAAAGTGTTTTACAAAGTTAAGACTATGTTAGCAATAGGGTTGGGTACTGTTCACATTTTAACAGGTACGGTACCGGTATCGGTACCTGAAATTCAGTACTTTATACTTTACCTCTGTTAATTAACAAAACATTTATTTCAAGGAAAAAATCCAAAAGTCTCAGTTTCAACATTTTGACACAATAGGCCCTACAAACTTTTTCTTCTTTCTCCCCCGTTTCATGCCGTTGTGACCAAGAAGGCCGAAATCCACCACTACGTCACACGTGCTTCAGTAAACATTGTGTGTACACAAAACCGCGTTTCCTCCGCCATTCATACTACAGAGGCAGCGGAAAATGCAGGAATTCATATTTAACCTTCTTTTTTGCTTTTATATCACAGACAACTAATCAGATCACGATTCGAATTAAGGTATGGCTACTTTTGAATTTAGTCATCCAAAATTGACGAATTCCCTGGCATTTCCGCTGCGTTTTTAATGAATGGACTCCTCAATCCCGTCTGTGCGTTTTCGCAGAAACCCTAGGGACCTAGATGATACCACACTTCAGAACATTCGTTGCCCGTGTGGTGGTTTGAACGAGTTTCCGATGCCTTGCGAGTGCAGATTCACCCCCAGATGTGTTCTCAGGTACCGAAATTTAGCACCAATTGTTTTAACGTGAATCGGTACTCTGTAGTACCGACGCAATTCGTTCGGTACCCTTAAAAGTACCGAGTTCAGTACCCAACCCTATGTTAGAACCTCTTGTCTTCTTCCTCTTTGGATTCATTGGTGCCATTTTGGTTATTGCTGATATTAGAGTTGTTTTGTTTTTTATTACGAAGGATCCGTGAATAATATGGAGTGGTCATATTGGATAGTTATTTTTACTAGGGATGCCCGAAATTGAAATTTTTTGGGCTGAAACCGAAAAAGTCTTTTTAATAATAATTTAGTAGTATTAATAATAATATATGTAACTCAATCATTTTTTTATGATACTGAAGGTAAAGACAAGCCAATAATAACCACACTTTTATTGAACGAAACATAAAATTGGACAGATTATATCAATATATGAGTAATTTTTCATTATATGCAACCAGCAGATTTAACTGAATTTGAATTTTTCGAAAGCTATTATATCAGAGCATGTAGCAGAGCATAGCATCACGATAGGGAGCTTCAATTTAACCACATCGTTGCCTAGTACAGCTGTACTACACTGTTACAGCACAGTAGCGCTATTGCAAACAGGAGAAATTTCCTGTCGGTGGGTTATTTGAACGAACATTTCCGGTGAGCATGAGCGGTACACGAGTGGATTACCTTTGCCGTCATCCTAATGCTATCTTAAATTTAATATAATTTGCTCAAAATGAATATCGGTGTTTCATACATTATATTGTTGTCTAATTAACAATATAAATTCAATTGTAGCATTTACAGTAATTTACTTTAGTGTTTCATTTTTATTTAAACAAAATAGTGCAGAATTTTATAAATTGATTTGAATGTTTTGTTTGATATTGCATGTTTCTTGTCTCGTATGGTTTAAGTACTGCAGTATTATGACCGGCATTGTTTATTTGTTTACTGAAAAACTCGAATATAGGTTTGTTTGTTGGTCCTTTAGTATGTAGCCTGATTTCCCGGTCAACCCTAGCAATCCAACTAAGCTCATGCATGTGCCACTATACCCTGATGCCTTCACAAAGCTCTAATCCCCAATGCAACTTTGCCTGTGTGTGAAAGAGCCGCATGATGGTTTATCTACTGCATGCTTTGAGAAAATGACCTGCACTTTATAATTATACCAGAATCCATTGCTTCTCTTAGTTAATTGATAGATGAAGCGAAACAACAGATGTTTTCACTGAAGATGAGACCGAGGCCACTTCAAGTGAAGGTGTTGCTGTTCCTAGAACAGAAATTGTAGGTTGTAGCAAGACTGTGTGCTCTAGTTTGTGGATTAGCCCCACATAATGGGATCAGAAATCACCACCTGCTGCTTTCTCCTGCGGCCTGCATGCCTCATTCACTTCATTCATACTTGCTATACCTTTTCTCTCCATCAAAACAACACGCACGGAGCAGATGGATGCCTGCGCCACCAAAACATCACTTTACCCTGCAATCTAATATCCTGCTGTTCAACTTTCAATCTGACTCCGTTGAAATGGAACAAAGAGACGACCCTTTCACCTTTAATTACTTTTAAGGTCTTGTTCTGTTTTCTCTCGTCACCAATTTTGGGATTTTTGAAAAGTTTTTTTCCTGGCTGTTCCCCTCCTCCCCCTCTTCCCAAATGCCATGGCCTCCTGGCTCCCTTGAGGACAAATCCTCTTAAGGCAAGGGTTGGATGGGGATTCAATTGCGACAGAGTGAGGATTGGAACAGATCAGCCATTGAAGTGTCGAAATCGCCTCCAGCTTTTATCTCTGCAGATAAGGGCCCATTTGCAGTGCCAAGTGATGAACAACTCTGGCAGGTCATCATTTTTGATGCCTATGTAAACAGATGGGCGAAAAACAGTTCACGTCAGCACAAACTTTCAGGGAAAAGCTCCTGCTTTTCGATTCCTGTACTATTAGTGAAACCTGACTAGCTGGCACTTAAACTCCCCTTTTTTTGTAGAGCGATGATTGCAACACTGCAGGAGTCCAGAGAGTGTTAGAAAACAGAGGCAATGTTCATCTCCTTAATGTTCGTAGGAAGACATTGTAGCATTGTCGTGTCCAGTCCTTTGTTCCCTTTCTGTTTCAGACTATTGCATTCTCTGGGTTCTCTAACCACCTGAGAGGTTAATGAGCTGAAACTAAAGAACTCTTCCAGAGCTTCCCGTCGGAGAAGGGGAGGTGGGGAGGCAGGCATGAGACTGGACAATGCATCCCACCAACTTTCTAAGCCATTCTGTTCTACTTCAGCAGTGGCTGAAATCTGGATTAAATTAAATTTTGAACTGGCAGCTAATTTATACATCATTGTCCCTCGGGCGGCTTGAAGATTTTAGGGGTAGGGTGTGGGGCAGTCTGAGCACAAATCCCCGGCCTAATGCTGATGGAAGCCAAGCCTTTATCAATGCAGACTCAGGGAAACATGGACCGTTTGAAGTGAATGCTGCGAGAGGCACCTGTCCCCGGCACAGTCACATAACTGGGGTTTGTTATCTTCAATCTCACACGGCCACATTTTGACCATTTGTCCCAGTACATTATGGGAATGGTTTAAAAAAGAAGCTTTGTGTGTTGCAGAAACCGTGCTAGATTAGTTGCACCTTAATTGTTCTGATGCCTTCGTGCCAAAGGCTTTAATAGTAATATGTGAATGAAATTGCCAGGCTCAACAGTAAGGCTTTTTTTATGCAGCCACAGTAGTTCTTACTTGTGGTTTTTGCCATGTTTTTTTATATTGGCTAGAAACATTTATTATTTTAGTAATTATATTATTTTTATTTTCTATTAATTGTGATATTCTTAGTTTTTCTTTTCCTTAAAGGGGTCATATGATGCTTTTTTAAAGATCATTATTTTGTGTATTTGGTGTAACGGAATATGTTGACATGCTTTTTTAATGTTCAAAAAACACATTATTTTCAAATACTGTACATTATTGTAGACCCTCTATGCCCCGCCTCTCTCAAACGCTTCCCTCCCCCGGTTTCTACAAAGTTCCTCCTTCCGACAAGTGCAGTCTGCTTTGATTGGCCAGCTGACCCAGTGCATTGCGATTGGCCGAACACCGCAAGCACTCGTCGGAAATGTAACGCCCCTTACCATAATCGCGAGCTTCATCTTTCAAAATAAATGTAAAGACAGAGCCCGAAAGAGGAACAGAGTCTCGTGACAGACACAGTGATGAATATGTGTTTGCAGTACACAAGCCACTGTTAAGACAGCTGACTCTACTGTGATGTGACCCATCCCTCGCTCTCTCGCGCTCTCTCTCTCGAGCTCACACCACATCAACACACACACAACCCACCCATCTCTCTCTCGCAACGTGCCACCCCACACACGATGTGCAAAACTCCGCCTTTGAACAGTCAATAGCAAATACTTAAAATAATAACAAAACATTAGCTGATTCAGAAGCGCCAGATTGTCATAGCAAAGTCAGAATGACCTCCTCTCCTAGGTTCACGAAACGGTCGTCCATAAAATGCATTGCTGTTCTGTTGTAAGTAATCTTAAAGATTTCTAAATGCATCTACTTTCGGAAGGCCAAATAAAGTGCTTTTGTTTTCGCCTAGAAACACACAGCATCTCCCTGACAAGGCTGCATCAACACTACTGCTGGTTACTGAAACCACGCCTTCTTTTTTTGCGTGAACATTTGGGCGGCATTATTCAAATATTCCCACACAGTGACGTAGACATGTGGGGTGTGTTAGAACGAGGTGTTTTAGGGGGGTGTGGCAGAGTCTTTACTTTGATAAAGAATATCTCTTTGGTTTTGAGACTTTAGTCTTTGTAACTTCAGGGATCTTATCTATGCATAATCAGCTTGTAACACTCCAAAGAGAAAGAAAAACTTGAAATCGCATCATATGACCGCTTTAACTTTTTTTTACAGATCACAAAGGATGCATTAAATTGATCAAAAGAGACATTAAAGACTTTTACAATGTTACAAATATGTGCCATTTCATAAATGCTGTTCTTTTGAACTTTCTATTTCCGCTTTCCACAAATACTGAAAAAAAATTACACATTCACAGTTTCCATAAATCATTAAGCAGCACACTGTTTTCACATGATAATAGTAGAAATATGTTTGGAGCACAATCAGCATATTAAAAAAATGTCAGCCTTATCCAACACAAATACATTACATTTAATATATTAAAATAGAAAACAGTGATTTTTAAATTGTAATAATACTTCACAAAAATTTTGACTGTATTTTTGATCAAATAATGCAGCCCTGGTGAGCAGAGAAGCTTCATTTAAAACCTTAAAATCTACAAATCCAAACATTGAACAGCATGTAATCACTATATATTTACACAGTAAACTTAAAGAGCTATAATGTATAAACTACATAAATTCATAAATACACTGTTGCAGGAAAATTGCTCAACAAGATCAATGAATGTACTATTTTCAATAGCAGTGCAGTATTGGCCCAAAAGGGTAATTGACCATTCCATCTAGTGGCCTGAAATTCTCACATTGGCCCCAGGCCAAAAGGCCTTACTTATTGTTGAGCCCTGCTTCTTGACCCTGCTTGTCTGCACACCGGCGGGGCTGATCACATATGCTCTAGAGATGCTCTCCCCCTGGGTTTTTCTCAAGACACCACCTGTGTTTCTAGAGACCTGGGGGATTTGCCAGACATGTTCTGGCCTGAAAGGTGGCATTCATCCATCTCATGATGCTGTGCCAACACCGAACAGCCTGAGCAAAGGTCTGCTCAGGAACATGTGTGATTTATACTTTGTTACATATTCATGTGGCCACACATGCTTCCCTTCTGCTTCTCCAGGTATTGAAGTGTCAAGTCTTTGGTATGAGATTTTTATTTTTATTTTTTTGTACTGTTAGTCCAACCTGTAGGTTTTGCAAAATGTCTGATGAAGTTCTTGAAATGCTTATTAATATTTAATACATTTTATATAATTTGTAGGGATGCTCAGATCAGGATTTTTGCAGCCGATACTAAGTACCGATTTCTTGTCATGGTTATCGGCCGATACCGATGCCGATTCTGATGCTTCAAACTTTATATATAGACGGTTTCATCATATTGGGTGCATCGCCTGGTCAGAACGGTAACGTCCCGGTCTGTGTTTGTTTATCATCTGAACTATGGGCGCCGGCTACAACACGCAGTTAAAGTTACGTGATCGTGAGACTGAAGTGTGGCTCAGGTGGTTGTGCTGTGAGGTTTTCCAGACATTGAGTTAGTTTGTGGCCTCGACCAAAATATCAAAACTGACGGATTTTTCCCAAAGGCTTGGTGAATAAACATAGCACGTACTGCACGTGTACAAACGAGGGTCGGCGGTTTTATATCACATTTATTTTCTGAGAAGAACTATCTTTAGAAAATGTTCTAATGTCATTTTTCATTTCTCTTGCATGTATGTCTGATGAGCCGCGTTTTGGAGCTCAGTTCTGCTTTGGTGTACAGGCTGTTACATGGGGAACCTCTGTTTTTTGTCCATCCTCCACGCTGTGACAAGCTCACAAAACTTTTATTTAACCAAGCAAACGTGAGAGATCCGCTTCAGAAAACGTGTCCACGGCGGCTGACTAAACACGAGCACTGACTAGTGGCCCGTGGAGCCGTAACACGCCTCAGACATGTGCAGTGAGGCGCAGATCAGCTCTAACAACACTGAATCTGCTGTTAAAAATTAACAATCCATTCATCATATCATCATGCAAAAAATACAAAAAAAAAACCAAACAGCGACTGTCATCGGCATTACCACACCGGCGATGCCATGACTCGCGTCGCCAATCATTATGTTCCCCCACGCATCATGTTCGTCGTCACGCGTTGACGTCATCAAATTGCGATCGGTTCGTGAGATCGGCCAAATAAACTGAAATAAAACCGATCGAGTTATGAAATGTGATTATCGGCCGATACTGATCTCTGGCCGATCGATCGGAGCATCCCTAATAATTTGTATTATAACTGAAATACTAAGTTAACATTGATTCCATTTACAAATTCAAAATGTGAAACTGCAAAATGTGTTGATTCAAACTGATTTTAATTTTCGAACATCATTTAAAGGTGAAGTTTGTACATTCAAAGCCTATTAAATGGCCAACCTGGTAGTCCCTCACCAAAGTAACCTCAGCCATCCTGTGTTGTTGCTTTTGGGCTGGTCAAAACGCAAACAAGAGCAATTATTGATAGCTTTTGATATGAGCTTGGATGTGGAGTTTTACTTATATTTGTCTCTGCAAATTAAATTGGAATAGGATACTCTACCTTAGTTCAACATTGGAAATACTGACACATTTAAATTTTGCCTCATTCCTTTAAAGTATAGTAGTCTGGGGTTTCCAGACTCGCTTGTTCCATTTCTTTTTAAAGATCTGGCGTGTGGACTTTGTGTTTCTCTCAAGCATTTGAATGTCTTTCAGACATTGATGGAGCAGAGGGGTGAGTGTGACTTCACACCAGCAGGCCAGCCGGTCCAGCTCTGACTAATGCCGTTTAGCTGCTGTTCTCTCTGAGGAGCTTTCAAAATGGAACCTCTACACAGCCGAAGCATCTGTTTCCTAAAACATCCTCCTTGATCCTTGCGCAGCATGTTCTCTGGGCTCCTGTGAGAGTACCTGCCAGCGCGCTGTACTGAGCTTTCATTTCCTGTCTTGGCAGATTCATGTCTGTGTCAGTGCAAACTTGAGTTGTTACAACACCTTAAAGAGTGGTTCTGGGTAACGTGCAGCAAAGATGGAAGCATGCACTTTTTCACATTGAGGTCAAATGTTAGTGTTCTGCAAACACACCTAGAAAAAGCACATAATTTATATTTAAACATGTTTTTAGTAAACGTTTACCCAAGCTGTTTACAGAAGAGCACGTATAACATAGCTACAGGAAATTTGAATGGAAGTTGTTAAGGTGAGCAATCATTTCTGCTCTGCCCATACTAATTGCATTATTGGTTATGTGTTTCACCACATAATCTCTTCACAAAGTCTATTTTGTTGTTTTTTAGATTTTTGATGCAGGGTTTTTATATTATAATTGTGGTCAGTTACAGGTCTGTGTAAAAGTATATCACAATATGTTCAGCCATTTTATTATATTCAATATGTATCTCAATATATTTGTATTTGATATGAAATGGCTTTTTTAATCATAGAAACCATTTTCATTCTAAGAGCCATTGTTCCATGGTTCAATTATCAAGAATATTTTTTTATAAATGGATATAAGTACAAATAATGGAATTTTATAATTTGTATAACTAATAACATAAAAACGGCAAGATTTACATGCATATATTTTTCTTTAAACTTTACATATTTATGAATTATAAGTGATGCCATAAATGTATTGTTATAATAAGTGTTTTTTTTTTAAACCGATTAACTGAACAGACACTTTTGAAGAACCAACTTTCTTAACTTACTCAAACCTCTGAAGTGAAGAAGGGACACAATTAAAACATCTTTTTAAAGCACTTAGAAGTACATTGAAATCATTGCCATTTTGCAATATTTGTATGTTTTTTAAATCAGCAAAACTATCATTGTGAATATATATTGGAAATATTTGCTATTTCAGTTAGCGTTTATCAATTATGAAAGAAATGACTGCCATTGTGTTCATATTTTTTTCATGCTAGCAAAAAGCATTGTGGTCTTGAATACATTTGTAGTTTCCCTAAAAGTTTCACATATGGCCTTAAAGTTACAGTAAAATACACTACCTTGGTATATTATAACAGTTTATATGAAATGGTAAATCAATTAAGCAAATTGGAAGTAAAGGTGATAGATTAGTATGTCTTGAGAATGCTTAAGCACAGAGAGAAGTTGATATGAAGGCAACTCTTTTCCCCCCACTGTCTTAAGGTGTTGGTATCTTCATTGTTTTTTACTTCTAAGAAAAAAATCTTTGAAGCTTCTAAAGAGACTGTTCACTTACGTCTTGCTCAGTGTGTATTTTATGTCCCTGAATCAATGATGTGATCTCCTTAGGTAAACGTGTGCAAATTTCTCTCTGAAAGGATCAAAAGGTGTTGTTCATTAAGACATACTGTCTTAATGAATGGTATGTCGTCTTTGATATTGCTTTTTATTTTAGCCTATTTGATTATTTTTTATGTAAAAAAAAAGTCTTGGCCAAATACAGATTTCTTGTTCAGCAAATATAAAATTAGCAGCATGAAAATGTTTTAATTATGTGGTCTAATTATATGCTGGAAAGCTCTTTTTAATGCATGTTTTTAATAC
This sequence comes from Sinocyclocheilus anophthalmus, assembly GCA_018155175.1. Lineage (NCBI taxonomy): Eukaryota > Metazoa > Chordata > Actinopteri > Cypriniformes > Cyprinidae > Sinocyclocheilus > Sinocyclocheilus anophthalmus. The sequence goes on from JADLZN010000042.1 coordinate 16,482, forward strand.
AGTTAAAATACTTTTGCATGTTGAGCCTCAAGAGATTTAAAGTAAGGCTGTCTTGAAGTTGTGTTGAGGCTTTCCCCTGGAGGCATAAGGGGATTTTTTTTTTTCCATCAGTCACTGATACTTGATTTGTATTCATCCCATTAGTGGGAAGAAATGCACATGCATGAGAGGTTTTTTTTTAAATCAAATGTGAAATCAAATCCCTGCAAGGTTTACACACTTTACCCATTTTTTCTTTAACTGGAGGGGACAGAACTGCCGCGCTGCAACCAATCCATAACTTTATGTGCTTTAACTGTAACTGCTAATCTTTATTCAAAACATGACTGGGAGGGCGAAGCCCATTTCCCAGCATATAGCATTTCACAGCTCACAAAAAAAATTATTGGGTTTCTAGTGAGTATCAAAAGCTTTAACTGGGTCAAGGAATCACCGGGCAGCACCATCCACTGTGGAGTCATAAGAAGCCTTGGAGATGAGAGCAAAACCACTATGATAGCAATCTTAAGAGTTAATTATTGGGAGGGTCCCATGAAATTTGCACTTCTTAAATATACTGGCAATCTCAACATCATTGAACAATGGTGATATGGATATTTGCTTTGAACAAATATTACCTTGGAGTGAATATTGCCGATCTTGAAATTGTATTGTGCATTACAATAGATCAGATAATAATCTAGAGCCTGTACACCTCTGGGCAGATTGTCCGTTGTTTCTTTTTGGCCTTGAAACCATGAAATTGTTATTTATCCTCCCAGGGGAGCAGGACAGGAAGTCATAGTTGCAGTATGATGTGTCTGGAGGAAAAACATTATTTTCATTTTTTTTTTTTGTGCATAGATCATTGAGAGATAATTAATTTAAGTTGCAATGACAAATTTCAAGTTAAAATGTTCTATTTCTTTTACATGTTATTTATAAGTTTACATAGTATTTTCTTGACTAGACCTTTAAATGCAAAAAAAGCTTCCATTGTATGGACAGAAGAAAGAAATTCAAACCGGTTTGAATGATGTGAGAGTGAATGCTGTCAAATATTGTCAGAATGCCCTTACATATTTGCCCCGCCACAGGATTGGGATCAGGTATTTATGGCCCTGGTCAGTTTCAGGGGTCGGCATCTATCTGGCCTGGCTGTCCGGTTCTTTATGAGGTGGAAGGCCAGGTTACAGCAGAGAAGGTGGCCAAGTAGCCATATTTAAGCTTGCACATGAAAGCTTTAGCTATGACCTGCCTAAAATTACTGCTATTTATATGAGTATATTTGATGCATAACATTGGTTTGATCTTTTTGGTGCACTTTAAAGTACTTTTTCATAGAAAGTCCTATTAGACCTTTACGTTTTGCATAAGGTCTGGTGGAGTGCTTCCTTTGTTGTTGCAAAAGTTGTTGCCCCTGCAGCTACAGCAAGGAGACCCTTCGTATCCTTACATGGGGCACTAGCCCAGGAATGTGGCGCCGGCCTGCGTATGTCAGACAGCCGTTTGTTTTGGAATCTGTGAGCGTATAAATCTTTGATGGGCCAGTGCACTTGCTTCCCTGCCCAACATGCTTTCACAAGCACTTTTGACTATGAGAGCGCGAGTTGTGTGCGAATGACTGCCAGTGTAGTTCCCCTGCTTACGTTTACCTCTCTGGATCCCAGATTCGTCGGTGATACATGGACTGTTTTTCAGCTTTCTCAGCAGCAACTGTCTCTGTTTTCTATTCATTGTTTCAAAAAATGCTGTATATTTTGGATTCTGCATGAAGACAGGCCTTGAAATATTGTATGAAGGACTATACACTTCACCGTAGAGTCTTTATTTGTGTGAATGAAGAGCCTGGATTGAATCCATGGAGAGGTTCTTTGTGAGCTTTCTTTTTGATTAATACAGTCACCTTTGGTGCACAGTGCTGTGGAGGCTTATATGTTCTATAGTTGATTCTTCATTGTGTGCTGTTAAGACTGAGGATTAGAGCTCAATGAGCACTTCCCTAAAACTTGTAGACGTTTATGTAGCTCCTATCCCTTGATCAGTCAAAGTCAGCTTCAAAGCATTTCTTAACCCTCCTCTCGGAGAAAAAGGAAAGGCCTCATGCGTCTCGCAGGACCAATGAGGAGATTCTGGTTTGTAGATCAGTCTCCTCGCAGCCCGTGAATGATGTCACCTCACAAACGTTCCTCCTTGACACGTTCCAGGCCCGCTTGGGTTTGGGCTTGACTTTGATTGGGGTCCACTTCCTGGAGAAGCTCCCCTCTGCTCGTTTTCCTGTTAATTAGTTCCTGATTATGAACCTTAGGAAGGCAATAAAACCCCTGGCCTAGAAGAACAGAGAGATAATACCCCTTCTGCTTTTATATTCTTCTTCCACAGTGCAGCATTTCCTGAGTAAATTGCTGCTTGAAAATCCCCTCTGAGTGTTTGATTAACCATATGTGTAATTTCCAGGTCTGTTTTTGTGTTGACACTGCTTCAGATATCTGTAATGTGGCTGATGTGTTGCTAGTGACTTATAAGATACAACAGATACAACAAGATGGACCATTGTTGCCAAATCTTACACATTCAGTTAGGGCTGGGCGGTATGACGGTATATATCGTTACCATGAAATAAAGTGTCTGTCGTTAGAGATTTTGCTATATCGTGTATTCCGCGGTATGCAAATATATCTGCGTAACTTCGTCTATTTAAAAGTTATATACACTGTGAGCTCTAGGAAAACATGCATGGATGAGAAACTTAAGCGTGGGACTAGGGGTGTGTGATATATATAGTTTGCGATAATATTGTAATTGTTGTTTTAGCGATGTGCGATTTGACATTATCGAGTTTTTTGCAAAAACCATTCAAAACATCCCTACTGAGCGCACGCATACATTACGTGAAGTTTAGACTAGTGCGTGTGCGTATTTAGTGTGTTTTCTTTCACTGCATTATTCAGTCTATTAAAATGCATTTAGACTGATCACAAATTCAAGACATGATGGCAGAAACTTTATGTATTTATACCACTTCATATAGTTAATAAATTTCACACGAAGAGTGCAGTTTTTCTCAAAAAATTACCATGATTACAAATATGACATTGAATTCAATAAACAATAAGTTAATTAAAAGACTAACATTTTAGACACCATATTGATTGTTTTTGCTCTATTTCGCCAACAAAAAAAAATCATTCCGAATACAGTAAGTCACAGTGTGTTTTGTGTCTCTGAGCAAACATGACAGTGTTTCGTCTTGAATGATTCAAACGTTTTACATATCGGTTCAGTCACAATGACGCACTTTTAACAGTGATTGCGACACCTGCTAGCGGTTTTATTTCAAATTCGGTTATTCTTCTTCTGATTTTTTTCATGTTTATAAAATCAGGGCTGTCCAAATCGTCTGGCGGGGCGGTGTCAGTGAAGGATTAGATCAACCCTAAGTAAACCCACCTGAACAGCTAATCAAGCTCTTCTAGGCTCGAAACTTTCCAGTAAGGTTGTTTGTGTTGGAGGCAAGTTGGAGCTAAAATATGCAGGCCACGGCCTCCAGGACCGAGTTGCGACAGCCTGAGTTAAGATTTCAAATATCAGTATTCAACGTTTTTTTTTTAATATATCAAAACATTATTTATGAATTTGTAATTGCAGGTTAAATGCATTCACGTCTTGCATTAATCAAAATACATGTGTGTAAATGCATCTAAATGTCACTTCAGATGCAGATCCTGTGTTGATTTAATTTGCTTGGTAAAAGCCCAAATGACTTATTATTCTAATTAACTGATTCAATTTAAGAATTTGACTGAAAAAATGATGGACACTTTTAGAAAAAAGGGCTTTATAAAGGTAAAAAATCAATTTAAACTTATTGGAAAATATTAATTTCTATCAGTATGAACTGACCACCACACAGAATATGAAGAATATTAAAAACATTAGGAGTCAGCTGTCTTCGGCAGTCCTTAAGGTAACACACTCAGCAAAATATCGTCTAAATATCGTTATCGATAAAATCCCAGAAAAATATCGAGATATCATTTTTTTGTCAATATCGCACACCCCTACGTGGGACCACTGATGCGAGTAAGTGCAATAAGCAGGGATGCGCCGATCTGATATTCATATCGGGTATCGGCTCTGATAATGCCATTTTTCTCGGATCGGGTATCGGTCAGAGAGAGCCGATCCAAATCGAGATTTTTTATTTTATTTTTTTCAATTGTGCGAATTATTCTGTTACTTCTGAAGCCATACGATAGCTTAATGTGGGGGGGGGGAGCTACATATGCATATTTAAGTCCTTACATTAAAGTTCACACAAACTCTTTTTCCGCTGTGGCTGTCAGTCATTCGTTTAGCCTTTAAAGTTTAAACCCTGGTCGTGTTCGGTTACGACAGTCAGTTCGGTAAAGCTATCTCCAACATCATTCTGTGTTCCCATTATACTTGATTTGGAAATACATGTCTATGATTTTGCAAAAAGGACATTATCTTCTTGCCGGAGTTTAATGTTATTTTGTTACTTGCTACCAGGTGTCTGTGAGAACAAAACACGGGCGTAAAAAAGACTATAAATTGTTTTTAATGTGCACAGTAACTGAAATTTAAAACTGTTAAAAGAAAGGCTCAATAACTGTTGCACAGATATCATACACTACGCATCAATTTCTCTTCCCTTTGTGTTTTGCAGTTTTTAACACGAAGCTTACAATGTGAGTGCATCGGTGTGCAGAATGATGTGCTGAGAAGCCGCATCAGGCTGTGACGCCATGTGATTTCAAGTGATCATTCTGCACACCGGATGCGTACATTGTAAGCGCTTCGTGCTCATAGACTTTGTAAAAACAGTTCGTGCTGCACTGTATTTTTTGTCTTATCGTATCTATCATATGTTGTTGCCTTATTTAAAAATATGCTATACATTTAAAAGAAATTTATTTAAATTTTATAGTATATACTTATGTTTTATAGTATATACTTATGTTTTTAATGAATGGATTTTATAATGATACAAATAGCAATGTGTAACATTTTTACCATATTTAGTGCAACACTTTTATTGTTCCCCACAAAATATTGTTTTTTCACAAAATGTTTGGATTTCTAAAATTATTGATATAAACTGATTTTTCTAGAATAACTTTTGCAGCTGAATTATCCACTAACCTAGTTTATAAATTTTTGTCATAGATTATATACATAGGCCTATTTTTTTCATATTTATTGTTTATTTTATTTTTCTTTATAATGAAGTAGTCTGTATCTAGTAGATTGTGAAAGAATGATTATCAGTTCCACACACAGAGATATATAAATTCTACATTTATTTAAATGGGGGGGAAAAACTTCACTGGTATCGGATCGGTTTTGGCCAATACCGAACCCTAGGTATCGGAAACGGAGGCGAAAAAGGCGGATCGGAGCATCCCTAATAAGTAGTGAAAAAAAACTCAATGCGGTGCTTGCGATGACTGACACACGAAGCACACACTCATGAAAGCGCCTCTCTCAGACAGCATGTGATTGCGAATCTGAAACGTGCATGATGTTTAACAAAGTTAAGTGCAATAAGCAGTGAAAAAGAACTCAATCCACTGCTCACGCTGAGTGACGGACACACAGCCGAAGCGTGCACACTGAAAGCCCTTCTCTCAGACAGCATGCGATCGCGAAAACAGATCTCTTTCCTGTTTTATTCTGCTTGAATGGTCAAATACGCACACAATTATGTCAAAATGCCCTTTGTGTGGAGTATTCACGTAAACGCAATCAGTTGTGTGTTAAATAAATGTAAACAGTTGGGTGAAAAACGGATGTGTTTCAGTATATGTAGGGATGGATTATCCATGGACAGAGGACGATACTACGCATCTTGATGCATAGCCAACGATACGATACATTAAAGATACATATGAAGCAGCTACCGATGCGATGCGATACAATTCACCCCTGTTACGATGTAGTGCGATCCGATTCCGATTCGATTAAACACAATGCAATTCCGTGCAATATGATGCAATGGAAAAATATGAGCACTTCTAATGCCTCGAGGCCTGTTTCATAAGGCTTATTTAAGTTAGTCTGACTCATTGTCAAATGATTTGGTTCCATAAAGCAAAATTTAAACATAGGCCTAGATCAAGTAGCAATTGGCAACTTATGCTGGGAAACTAACCTGGTCTAAAGCAGGCTAACTGTCAGACTAAGCTGAGTTCCTCTAAAACTGACCAATAGGAACGTAATGTTACCACTGACTCTCTCACATATTATTATTTGAAGTTTTTTTTTTTACAGTTTCTAGCCATGTAGCCTTTCTCTCTGGTTTTATGACCGCTGTGACTTTTATAGTTTGCAGAACATTAAAATCTAAAATGGTTCTTTAAAGCATTAAAATAACTAAATACAAATTTAAAATGACTGAATTAAAAGTGAAAATAAAGAAAATGATTATATTTTAACTGCTATAAGAAACACACAATAACTCATCTGAGCTTAGTAATTAGGACTGTGCTATCTTATATTTGATTTACCCATTACAATAGCCCCTTTACAGTTACTGCTATCATAAAAATACAATTTATGTGCAGGTTAAAAATTCTACAAAAGACACATTTAATGTCCAACAACAAATATTTTAACAAAATGTATATTTTATTCAGAATTATTGCGCTACTATTCAATTGCGCTCTGTCTGTTTAACGTGCATGCGCGCAGCAGCGCTCGGTAAGCCTCGTCCACTCCTGACAGCGAAATGGATATATTTGCATGACTTTTTAACATTTACAGATGAAAAATATACCTTTGACATGTCAGTTATGCACTGAGGAAAACACAACGTCTCAAATGCATAAAACAGCACCGATATATTTGCGGTTTGTCAAGGTGGATCGATTTGATCCATGATCCACATTACGCGCTGCTTAAGAATAAATGTGCACAAATTAGTGAGATTTTGTGAACTTAATTTGTCGTTTATGGAACCGCTTTAGCCCAGATTGATTTGTTAGGTTATTTCAGGTCAGGTTTCGGACTTTAATCCCCGCTTTTCCTAGGTCTCAGTAGTGTTGTGATCCGTCATATTCACGCAGCAGCGGTGATGAGAGAACGGACTTGAGAAACAGTTTAGAGAGGAGATCAGACTCGAATCAGAATCAGAAGAGCTTTATTACAAGTATGTTTACACACACAAGGAATATACCTTGACGACAGGAGCTTCCAGTGTAGAAGAAAGTACAACCATAGTGCAGACATACATGATAGTGTAGACAAACATAGGAATAACACAGTAGGGATGTAACATAAAACTAATATAATAAGAAAAAAAAGAAAAATTGAATAATGTACTATATACAGAAATAGAAGTATAGGAAAAAAATGTAATTGTTTATATAAATGTAAAGATATGTTTATTAGTGTGCAGATAGATATGTTATTTACAAAGTGTGCAGTTTATTATAAATATACTATGTTAGTTGTGATGGATGATGTATAATTATGAAAGATTAATTGTTTAGGCTGAATATAGCCTGTGGGAAAAAAAACTGTTCTTGTGCCTGGCTGCTCTGGTGGTCAGTGCTCTGTAGCGCCAACCAGAAGGCAAAAGTTCGAAGAGAGAGTGGGCTGGGTGTGAGGGTGTGAGGGGTCCAAGGTGATTTTCTTAGCCCTTTTCATCACTCTGGAGATGTAAAGATCTTGGAGGTAGGGCAGAGGGGCACCAATAATCCTCTCCGCAGTCCTGACTGTCCGTTGTAGTCTTGATGTCTGATTTGGTAGCTGAACCAAATCAGACAGTTATGGATGAACACAGGACGACTCAATGATGGCAGAGTAGAATGCTTAAGAGCTCTTGTGGAGGTTGAATTTCCTCGCTGGCGAAGAGGAAGTAACATACCTCTGCTGGGCCTTTTTTGCAAATGGAGGCAATGTGAGGGTCCCACTTCAGGTTGAGAGATTGTGGGCCCAGGAAAGAGTGTGGTCCCAAGGAAGAGATTGTGCGTGCCCAGGAAATCAATTACCTATTAAAATAGTGGGTACAATTATTGTCACTTTCTAAAACATAAAGTATAGCGCATCTCCAATAGTAATTAGATATAAAAACGTTTTTTTCCGATGCAACTATGTTAGAACGATGCATCGACAATACAAATGCAACTTGTATCAGATGCACCTTTTAACACATGATGCACACTTTTTAACTTTTTATGCCGATGCACCGAGCTAATCGGGGAATCTTCCCATCCCTAGTATATTGGATCCGTTCAGTTGGTCTTAAAGGGTCAGCAGTCTAATCTAACTTGACTGAATCACTTTTGGGTCTTTAATAAGAATCACTTCATGTTTGATTGATACAGTGAAGACTGTGCAGTGTTTTATTTATACACAACAGCTGTATTCGGGAACTGTACGCTGTGTTCTCTTTTGTACGCTAAACACATAAAATATGTTCTTTGAGTTGATGGAATAGAAACACTGTGGCATTTATAAAATTGATACATTTATATATTTGAATTTATAAAATTGATAAAAATACTTTTTTGAATTGATAAAAATTTAGAAGCCTATACATTTTTTGATAATTATAAAATATAAAATGTTATTTTATGATTTTTAGTTATTAAAAGTAGTGGATAATGAACACAAAATCGGACGTTCTGAGAATCGACCTTGATACAGTTATTTTGCTTCTACATTGGCACATGGTATAATTTTTTCTTGGTAATTGCCATAAATTGTTACCATTCAGACGTATAGGGTCAGGTTTTTTTTTTTCTTGAAAGAAATTAATACTTTTACTCAGCAAAGATGCATTAAAATGATCAGTATCGATATAGGTGTGCATCTCAATTAATTAGAATGTTGTGGAAAAGTTCATTTATTTTTAGTAATTCAACTCAAATTGTGAAACTTGTGTATTAAATAAAGTCAGTGCACACAGACTGAAGTAGTTTAAATCTTTGGTTCTATTAATTATTATTAGTTATTGTTATTATCAGGCTAGTAATACTATCTAATTAATATTAGGGCTTATTGGTTGCATTATATTTCTTTTTCCGTTTTTACAGTATTGCTCATTTTAACCAATCACACACGATTATGCTGAGCTTATGAATACAATGGCCAATCAGAGGCATTCAGATGAGTCATCACTGAAACAGCGGAGTTCCATTGTTCAGCGCACTTGACTGAATTCTGATTTATGTGAAATAAAAATTCAGTCATATTAAAAACATTAGGCTGCTTTTAGCCTCACGCTGGATTTGGTTTTTGGTTAATTTTTCCCGCAATGAAACTATACAAGTAAACAATACATAAATTAGCACAATAATATTGTGTATCGGCGATCTCACAGGCTGACGATATGAAAATTCAGCATATCGCCCAGCACTACAGCATTTTAGAATGATTTCTGAAGCATCATGTGACACTGAAGACTGGAGTAATGATGCTGAAAATTCAGCTTTTGCCATCCACAGGAATAAATTATATTTTAAAATATTAAAACAGAAAACATTTATTTTAAATATTAATAATATTTCACAATATCACTGTTTTTATGGTATTTTGAGGCAAATACAGTGCATCTTGGGGTAGCGTCTCGACCAATCTGACGCACTAATTTTTATTTGATTTAACAAAACAATTATTCATTAGATTAACAAATCGACACAGTCCCCTCACCCAATAAACTGGATGCCAGGATTTCTGCTGAACACCATCCCCCCTTGGTCAGCATGACAACTAATCATGATATCACTGGTTTGATGACCCACCAGGAATGTGAGTAGGATAACCCACGCTTTTTCCCCATAGAATAGGCAGAGCAGAAATTGACTTTTCTACTAATTAATTCATAGGAAAACCTTTCTTTGAACGAACACACATATTCTTCAGGCCATTGTGTATATTATTGCTGTTTTGTATTAATCTGTTGTATTATAGACTATTTTATTCATGCTTACGATAAACCACTCATTCATATAACCTTACATATACCATGTTTAGTATCTATGAATTAGCCTTCTGATGATCTAAACAAGAGTGTATATTATATGTTGATACATAGGCAATATATTAGTGTCCTGAGATTCTTTAGTATTTTCGATTCAAGTTCCATTTGCAAATCACACAAAGAGTCGTAAAACCCTCCAGCAATTGCCACCTCCGCTAGGAAATTTCCATCGCTCTCATTGGACAAGCCCATCTTGAGAGGCGGGGATCTTCTCCGACCTTAAAGGCCCGGCTCCAGGGACCCACCCCAGTCGGTGGTTCGGTCAGAAGCTAAGATGAAGATGTGAAAAAAACGCTTCAGGATACCAAAGCATTGTGCCAGGCCTTTCGGCCTTGAATTTTCCATTCACCAAAAAATTCTCTGACTCAAACTGGTTCTTTCCATCAACTAATTTCAGCAAGATCTTGGGACTTAAGATTTGCATCAAGCATTTCTTTCAGACAGACGAGACGTGCATGTATTCAAACTTAGTCTTATTAATTGATACATTAAGTATCAGTTACACCTTTTTACAAAGGTGTGTTTGAACTCAGAATCTGACGTATCCCTGAAGGCTTGGATCTGTTGAATATGCAAATGGTTCCATAAATGTCATTCCTTATGTCTCTTTCTTTAGTGTTAAACTTTAACCCTTTCCTATACCAACTGTATGTGTGTGTGTGTGTGTGTGTGTGTTTGTGTGTGCGTGTGTGTATGTGTGTGTTAGATCAGTTTATGTGTTTATGTAGTATGTTAGATTAGTTTAAGTGTTTATGTGGTTAATAAAACCTTACTTGTATCACACTTGACGTGTTCATTGTTTGCTCATAACCGGAGTCACTAATCATGCAGATTTACGTTACAAGCTTATAGAATTGTACAGTAAGAAAGTTATTTCCCTTAACCAGGAAATTAACGTTCTTAGAATTGACAAGACAGTTGACCCTGAGTGGTCAGCTAAATATCTACAGTGGATCTAAAATATGAATAGTTAATTATAACTAGTTATGGTTAATTATTCATATTTCCTGTTGTGAGCTAAATTCGCTACATTGGTGAGAAAAAGACAAAATCATTAAAAAAATTGTACTGATCTTAAACTTCTGAAAGATAGTGTGTGCTTAAAGCAAAGTAATGTAAATAGAACCATAAGTAGAACTTTTCTAACACAAAAAGTGTTATTCAGTTTATTTATCTCTCAAGTATTCGAGCAGTCAAAATAAACATCTCTAATCTCCATTACAGACATTGCTTCTTTAGTTGTACTCTCTTTGGGCTGTGACGGGAGAGATGTTGATAATCAGTTATGATTAATCCTCAATCTCCCTTATAAACGCACTCTGACTGCTGGACCTGGGTGCTGCACTAGACTTCAGTCTTGATTGTGGTGTCTATCTGTTCCTCCTCACCGGTTTTTTTTTTATTGATAAACTTACAGGCTTCATCACATTTGAGGATTTAAATGTAAAAAAAAAAAAAAAAAAAAACAAAAAGTGAGTCCAAAATATGGTTTTAGCTTAAGATATCATTGTAAGCCCTTTACTGACGGAGTGTCTGCCTGCGTAGTATAGAAATACATGCACACATAACCCTGACACTCCTTTTGAGATGTATGCATCATCCTCAGTTCTTAAGAATAGCAAATTCTGCTAACATGCATTGGGGGACTGCTGGACCAAATAAAGCTCTGCCACGTTAGTCCTTCTCTCCATTTCCCCTCCCTGCTTTAACAATGACATGGCTTAAAGCATATGTCAGACGGTGGGAGCCTTTCTTGCCTTTCAGAGGTTGCTAGGCATAGATGTGCAGTTTGACAGGCTTTTAGTGATGTAACCTGAAGGCAGCAGATTGTCCTAAGCAGTGGTATCTCTCGCTCCCCTCGTCCCCATCCCCTCCTCCCTTCCTCACTTCTTTTTTTTTTTTTTTTTTTTGATCGTCACTGTCCTCCCGCTCATCCTCCCTGGTTTCTCAGTCTCTGTCTTTCCCGCCCAGGCTCACTATGGAAACAGAGCAGCCTCCTGCTGGTTGCCTGTTCATTAAAAACTCACAAAAGTAAATGATGTGACTGTTTCATAACGGGGCCAACAAACTTGCTGCCCCATCCATTACTACTGCTCGTGTCCCCTTGCCCTTACTAGGCCACTCCCTCATGCTCTATTACGTTGCTCATTTCCTGCCCCTCGTCCCTGCCACTCCTGATTAACTTATTTGCACTCGGTACATGACGCCATTTCCCCTGGCAGGATGAAGTCACAGACAAGTGTTGCTTCTGTCTCTCTTTTTTTTGACAAAATTTGTGTTTATTTAGATGCATAAACTCTTTACCGACCCACATCGATCATAGACTTTCAACGTCACCCCAAATTCGCCTCAGCGCCACGTGCTAGTCAAATGAACACGGAAAAGGTACAGGTTATGATGGGGCTTCAGTAGAACAACATGAATTGCGGTCAGATGAGATGTTGTCAGGTCATATGTCTGGAAAAACTAATTTTCCTGTCTTGTCAGCCGTTATACTGTGCTCCTAGTACATGCTCTTCAATTGCACACACAAATGCAGTGGCGCGCACTGTAGCCTGTATCATTTTATATTAACGCTCAAAAGAAACTACAAACATGCAGTGTCGTAGTTATGTTGTCAATAAAGTCATTGTCAAATCAAGTTGTTATTTTTTATAGTCTAATAAATGGTACAATGGATAGTTCTCAATTTAGAACGTAATGTTTAGATTAGGGCTGGGTATCGATTCAGATGTCCCGATTCGATTTGCACACTCTCGATTCGATTCTCGATTTTTTTATTACATTCAGTGAATATAGTTTTAATACAAATGCTATTGATATTTAAAAAAAATTAACAGTAAACATAATAACACATTAATTTAATTTATCCTAATCAAATGAAAATTAAACCCTTTTATTTTTTGGCAAACAAAGTGCTGCACAACAGAGGTTTACTTAAGACTAAAAGAAACGATGTGATTTAATAGCATTTTAAAACATAAAGATTAATATTAATTAGCAGTAGTGAGCATTTGCGTCTTAATATATATATATATCTAATCTATCTATATATATATATAATATATTATTCAATATATAAGTAATATATTTCTGGCACAATGTCTTAAAGTTAAATCTAACTTTTATTTTGACGGGTTGCCGTGAAGAACTTGCAGCTGCTGTGTATGTGATATGGCAGTAGTTTTCTCAAATGAAACGGTAAAATGCTAATGAAGTGACTCTCAGAGCAGCTGGAGATGACATTCGTGTTCATATCATCATATAGTGAGACGGCAGAAGCTGAAAACACCGCGAGCGTCATCCGCGCTTTAGTATATGTAAACAAAACAGTGCGCTGCGCCATTCATTCATTGCGGAAATCATGGCGCCTTATGCGCGGTATCAAATGCTTCTGCAGATTTATAGTATTTCTATAGCATTTCACCTGAGCATTGCGAATCACGCGTATGACCATGATAAGCGCTGAATGAATGACATACTTTCTGTTGTAACATCGCGCAAGGTAAATAAGGGTGACATCTAGTGGAGAAGACTAATGATAAGATTCACATTAATCAGATCTTGTTTTAAATGTGTGCTGAAATAAATACCGGAAAAGATCGATTCGCGGTTTTGAGAATCGATATCGAATCGATGTCATTTTAAAAAAACGATTAATCGAAAAAAAATTTTTTTGCCCAGCCCTAGTCGAATGGCAATAGTCAATGGTTAAATAGGAAAAAAAAAACATTTTCATAGAGACATCAGTAGTATTGGTATCACTGATACTTGCCTTCAGTCATAAAAAGATGCCCTTTAACAAATATTAACAAGTATGCTGTCTTAATGTTGTGTCTACATTAATTTGAAGATTGAATGTGAAATTGTTGAATTATGAAATTATGATATATGTATTATAAATAATAATGTGTGAATAATTTATAAAATATCTTTCTTGTACAAGTTTGCAAGACAAAAATAATGAAAAAATAAATGTGTTGTATTTCTAGTGTTTTACTTTGTGGTTTTCTAAGGTGTTGTGGCTGGTAACCAGGGTGGCCTGGTTGGTTTCTAGGTGGTTGTTTACTCGTCTAAATCAAAAGAGTCCACAGCCAAGTTCCTGATATTGTTGTCCCTAAATATGGCTTGGGTCACTTTTTCAGTGTAAGTAAATGCAACTTTTTTTGCCTCATTTATGGTCCACCATCAGTTGAATCACTTGCAAAAATATAGCAAACTTCTCAACAAACCACGTAGTTGTAGGTAGGGCTGGGCGATATAGCAAAAAAAAATGATCAACGATATAATGTTTCATATCATTCGGTATCGATAATTATTGACATTTTTTATAACCTTTTTTTAAACAGAGCAATATAATTTTTTTTAAATGTAACCACTGTATTTTTAAATTAACCCAATTTATTGAGACAAACAACAAATATTTTTTTTAACAATCACACACAAAATAAAAATTGAACAAATCTCATTTCTAATGTTTTATTTATATGCAGATTTAAATAGGTCTTAATGAAACTTTTGACATCCCGAGGCCACTGGAGGGCGCAATGAGCAAAATAATGTACGCAAGGAAGTAACTCTATAAAAACGTGCATTACGTCTAAATTAACTCATAAAAATAAAATATAGTTTCGTAAATTGCATAAACAATTATGAACAAAACAGCATCATGTATTTATGCATTGCTTAATCTAAAGAGCCGAAGTGCCATTCACACAGATTGCATTTAAAAACATGAGATGCAGCAAAAAGAAATAAACCTCCACAAATTCATGACGTGTTTTCTAAAAGTTTAAACTGTTTTAACTTTGCATGGCTTTCTATTCATCTCTTGTGTGAGACGCGAGTGCAACAGTCATAGTAAAAATGTGCCTAATATGCGTTCTTTGTGAATGGCTTGGTTTTGGTTTTAACTAGGGATGCTCCGAACGATCGGCCGGAGATCGGTATCAGCCGATAATCACATTTCATGACTCGATCGGTACTCACTAAACTTGGCCGATCTCATCACGACCAATCGCAATTTGATGACTTCAAAGATGTGACTACGTACATGATGTGTGGGGACATAAATGATTTGGCGCTGCAGTCATGTCATGGCTGGTGTGGAAATGCTATGACATTTCGAGAAACAATTAAAAATTTGCTATTTGTCGTGTGTGTTTTGCATGATGATATGATGAATAGATGGTCACTGAATCTGCTGTTAAAAATGAACATTAGAGCTGATCTGTGCCTCACTGCACGTGTCTGCGGCGCGTTATGGCTCCACGGCCACCGGATCGCCGTTCTAGTCAGTGCTTGTGTTTATCAGCCAGCCGTGGCACGTTTCTGAAGCGGGTCTCCGCGCTGCTTGGCTAAAAATAGTCTTTTGGGAGTTGTCACAGCATGGAGGACGGAACAAAACCTCGTCGGAGCCGTAAGGGATAACGGTAACATAACACGCTGATCGTGGCTGCTTTTAAATTAACATTTATTTATAAAACAAAATATCTTCTTTGGACATATTAGCCTACTCAATAGCATTAACACAAGCTTTACTCCTTTCAAACTTTATCTGGAATGTCACCGTTTCTGTCACTAACTTATTCTGCAACTTCCCGATCATAAACAAACACCCATCACCCCACAAAGCACACTCCAAATCTCCTGCTCATGAACAATATTTATTTCAAAAAAAGTTGTTATATTTGCCATCATTTATGATTATTTTTTCCCCCGTGACCCACCCCGCAAATAATCAGATGCATTTTTTTATTACCCGACCCGTTATTATCCGCAGTCGCCGTAGGATATGGAAAAAACAAAATAAGTTTCCTGCGGTAATCAGACCTGACTTAATGAAAATCAATTCATTCTCTGGAGCAGGGGTGCCTTTAAATTGGAGCAACAGGTTCCCCAATAACGGCTGTAACACCGAACGCTGACGCTCCAACATGCTGCTTTATCAGGCATAGAACATTCGATGAAATGAAAATGACTATATATGATATAGATATAGATTATATATTTCTAAGATAGTCTTCTCAGAAATACAGGTGATATAAAAACCTCGCCACCTCGTTTTTGATTTTAAACTTTGCAGTTCGTTCTCATAGTTTATAGCAACGCAGCCTTTTGTAAAAGCTGTCATTTTTGATATTGTGGTGCTTGCCCACAAATAATAAATGTATTGGAAACATCCCAGAGCACACCCACCTTAGCCCACTTCAGTCTGCTCATCTCCTTAACTTTAACTGCGTTTGTAGCCGGCGCCATAGCCAGACTGATAAACAAACACAAACTGGAAGTTAACAAAAGGTCCATATGATGCTATTTTAAAGATCATTATTTTGTGTATTTGGTGTAAACAGAATTGTTGACATTATTGTAGGTCCTCTATGCCCCGCCTCTCTCAAACACATCGTTTTCAACAAAGCCCCCTGCTTTGACAAGCGCAGTTTCCCCTTTTTGGGGGCCCTCCTGATTGGCCAGCTGACCCAGTGCATGTGATTGACCGAACGTCCCAATCACGCGCCGAAATGTACGCCCCTTACCATAATCGCGAGCTTCAAGCTTTCAAAGTAAATATCAAGACATTAATAATGTTGTTAGTTTTACCATGAGTTCAAGCCCGAAAGGGCAACAGGGTTGCGTGACAGACACAGTGATGATGCAGTAGACAGCCTCGGTCAGACAAGCTGACGTGCTATGATTTCTGAAGGCAGTTCCTCCTCCTGTGATTGTGACCCTGTTTCCCCCACACCCAACACACACACACACCACACGAGTTTTAATCACGCTTACTCCTGCGCGTGCGCAACTCCGCATTTTGAACAGTCCACTAGCATACTGAAACTATAACTTAACTGATTCAGGAAGCGCCAGATTTTCATAGCAATATTAATTTTTTTTTGTAGAAATAGCCTTTGTGCACAGCCAGCCTTGTACCACGTGACATGTGGGGCATTTGGGCGTGTTAGAACGCGCCGTTTTAGGTAGGCGTGGCTGACTCTTAACTCTTAACTTAACAAGAATATCTCTTTGGATTTGAGACTTTAGTCTTTGCCACTTTACAGATATTCTTTATGCACCAAAAGCTTGTAACACCAAAGAGAACGGAAAACTTGAAATCGCACCATATGACCCCTTTAACTTCGGGCCAGGCCCGTGCGCCCGATGAAACCGTCTATATAAAGCTTGAGGCATCGGTATCGCATCCCCCGGTATCGCCATACCCGACAGATTGGTACTTGACTCTGTATCGGCTTCAAAAATCCTGATCGGAGCATCCCTATTTTCAACTATCAAAGACTTCTTCCGCATTGAGCTTCTATATTTCTCTTAATATTTTGAATGAATAACGCAGCAGCGTCGCGTCTTGTGGGCTAGACTAACAAAACATTAAAATGAAACAACGTCACTTACAACATCATCACCGCATCTCGCGCGCCACTAATGACGCTCCCTCGCACACCTAACATTCAAATGCAAATGTTTATTTTCAATTCGACCTAATACTCATTTTTATTCACAATCTCCTCGTCACAGGCAGGCACAGCACTCATGTTTGTTTTTGTGTGTGCTGTCTGCGTCACTCATAGCACGTGCCTATATCGTGCACTATATCTAACATTTTTCTTATCGTTATCAAAGGAGGTGTATCGTCGATAAATACCGGAACGTTTTATCTCCCAGAGCCTTTTGTAGTATCATTCATGTGCTTGGAACAAATGGTGTGGAAAGAGTTGCGTGCCAACGTTTAATAGCCCTAACTTGAAGTGCTTGACTAAGGGAAGTCGTGGCCTAATGGTTAGAGAGTCGGACTCGTAACCCAAAGGTTGTGAGTTCGAGTCTCAGGTCCGGCAGGAATTGTAGGTGGGGGGAGTGAATGTACAGCGCTCTCTCCCACCTTCAATACCATGACTGAGGTGCCCTTGAGCAAGGCACTAGACCCCCAACTCACTAAGCAATCATCAATACTTGTTGGTTACACATTTTAATTTTCCATGCTGGTCACAGAATATAAATACACAACTCAAGCACAAAAGAATCTCATCAATCTGGTGCAATTTGTTTAGTTTTTTTTAAAGCTAAATACTAATTGTTCAAGAGCACTCAAGTAAAATGCATTCCTTCAAAAGATTTTGAAAGCATCTTAAGAGCTCTGTGGGCTGTTTATTGTCTATAGCCAGACATAAAGACACATTAGACACCTCATTGCAGAACTTTGACTAGAATCCCATTGACAAAGAGAATTGACTCAAGATATCGAGCATATCTGATGCGCCTGTGTGTGTGGCCCAGATAATTGTGTCCTTTGTACTTTGCATTTCAATCAGTGGAGAAAGAATTTGACCAAATCAACAGCAGTGTCGTGTGGGCCGGCCAAGTGAATTGTCTACCGAGAGAAAAGCAATGCTGGGTTAGAAAGGTTAAGATAAAGTTTGCTTTGAACAAATTCCTCCTTTGATCAGGACTTTGGCTTGAATGCTTTTCTGTGGGAAGTCACTGCTGCTTTTGAATGAGCTGGTTATTGTTCTGTTTTATTATTGTGTTCATTCACCATCCTCTGTACAGGTCTACCTCTTTGTGAGAAATGGCTTAGGCTCTTTTTAAAGAAGAAACTAGGTCTCACAAACATGAATACACATCACTAAAAGTTTTGTATACATTCATTAACAACAAATTTCCCCAAAAACGTTTTCGGTAGGAAAACAATTTTCTCAGTCTGTTTTTGTCTTTTTCTTCTGTCCCCTTACCCATGAAGAAAAATCAGGACATGTTAATTGACTCTGGCTATATCAGCTGAGAATAGGGACAGCTCTTAAAACAAAGATACCAGTATGTGTGCCACAGACTTTCTGCGCTTTATTCCCGGGCCCTCTAGTGTGATTTATGGTGACCACATTATGGGCCCTTTTCTAGGCCGCATCAGTATGGAGAGACGGTCACAGGCAGGGTTGGACTGACGCATTGTCATAGTCACTGATATTAGACCATCACTCTGGTTGGTGATCCGTATCTGTCAATGCTGGTTGCCATGGGGCTGGTAAACTACTCCACAAAGACCAAATAACACAAAGCAACATGATTAGCACAACCACAAAAAACCTCTACAGATAGTTAATGCACAGTCATCCAGATTATATCGTCACTTGATAGTGTATCCCCGTCTGTGCTACACTGGAACAGTGTGATTCAAACTTGGCACAGATATTTAAATATCTGTAGATATATAAAAATTTTATTTATTTATTGTGATTGGTCATGTGTTTATTTTATTTTATTTTATTTTTTATCACAATTATTTTAAAAGTTTTATGTGTCTCTTGATTTGATAAATCTAAGTATTCTTATGGTGGGTCAACTTAAAATGATCAACTTAATAAAGTAACCAATTTTCAGGTAATATATTTTTATTTTATTACATTTTTTCACAATATTTTTTTAATAGTTGTATGTTTCTCCTGACGTTTATAAATCTAATAGTACTCTTAAAAGTGAGTAACTAATTTTCAGATATTTTACATTTTCATTTTATTTAATTTTTTTATTACGTTTTGTTTATAATCAGTTATTTTCATAGTTTTATGTTTCACAGGTTTAGTTTTTTTTTTAGACTATCTCTCTCTCCATCACTGTGAACTAGACACCTGAATATGCTCTTTAAAATGCATAAACTGCGCTTCATTACACAGCGCGTCTGGAAATATGCCAGATTATAAAATTCTACTCCATAATTTTCTCATCATTTAATGAATTACTGCTGCCGTGATTGCTTTAATATGCACACAAATGCCACACTTGATAAAATCCTGATAAAATTAATAGTGCAGCGTTAATTGTACTAGGCAAATGAGTGAGTTTTGTGAATGGGGAACAATGTGTAATAAACCTAATTGGCATAGAAAGTGGGAGTGTTTGCACTGAAAAGAATGACGATGTAATTTTAATAAAATGCAGTGCTAATTTGCTCCTTTGGAGGCGGTGCAATTGGGTTCCTGAGAACGAACCTGTTGTTGGAAAGTTTCTGCAGTGCTTTAAAATGTCATAATGTGGCTCTACAGAAACTGCTGAGTCTGCAGTTCATTCTGAATGCTCAGTTGTGGAGCAGATTTTACTTGTAGCTGCTGGGCTTGTGTCTGCGCTGAGTCTTGTGTCTGATGAGAAGGTTAGGCTGTGTATAATATGTGTTAATGCAGAAAATATTGACTTTCAGATTTCAGCAGTAAGCAGGGCAGACAGAAAATACTCATTCATCATGTGGCAAGATGGGCAGTTTACTAGTTTCAAACACATTACTGAAAAAAAAATCAATTTCATAGCCTCTGGTCCTTTGAGTCGAGGGGTTTGAACAAAAAGAGACAGACAATGAAAGCCAAAAACCCTACTCCTTTCTGTTTTCATTTTCATTTTTATGACTTGTTGTTAACTTTTACCTCTGCAGATAGCAGTCTCTGCGGCCAAATCCACCTCCTCGACCGATGACTTATACCTGGAGGAGGCGGGGTCAGGAGGTTACCCGGAAGATGATGACGACTTCACTTCTGGATCAGGATCAGGTAAGAAGTGCCTCATCGATTCTAGGTGCACAATCTGATCCCTTCATGTTGGATATTGCAGTTGAAGCACAGCATGTGTTTGTCTTTCAGGAGCTGGAGAAGTTATTGAGGAATCTGTCACAGTAAAAACATTGTTCATTATGCCTAAAGCAGAGCCCACACAGGACTCCACCAAAGACTTCACACCGAAAGTGGAGACATCTACATCACTCGATGTCCCCAAAGACACAAAGAAACGAGTCAGGATAGAGGTGTGTATCACCTGTAAGGTCAATCACGGAGGTATTAACATCCATCTCAGGTGATTTGATCACAAGTGGTAGTGACATGGGAGTAGAAGGTCCTTTATTTGAGATGTATCTGACAAGCAAAACCGATCTTCAAACCAGGAATAAATGGGGTCTCTTGGTCTCAAGTGGATCTATGAGTGTAAATAACATTAATGTACTGTCATGCAGCCAACAAAGAGCCCACTGCTGTCATAAAGTCATCCATCACTCCTAACATAGTGTAACACATCTTCTTCACTCTCTTTAGTCTCCAGTTCCTGCCACAGAAGACTCGCGTAGAAACCCAGTCACAAGCACCACAAGCCTCCCTCGATCACCCCTGGACGTCCAGTCGGAAAATCTCTTCCAGAGGACAGAGGTTTTGGCAGGTCTGTAAAAGAAATTTATAACTTAACACCAAGACACTTTCGAGTGTTTTTAGGAGATGCCATAATGTATATATGTTTGATCAAGAATACAGTAAAATTTTGTAACAATGTAAATTCTTTAGTGCCCCTTGATCAATTTAACGCATCCTTGCTGAATAAAAATAGTTATTAAAATAATAATAATCTTACTGACCCCAAAATTTTGAATAGTAGTGTAAATAAATGTTTTTATAACAATTTTGCTACTATTATTAGAAGAAAATTCTAAGAAATTCTTGCTTAACAAAATTCTTGAAAGTGTGCTCTTTCTTAAACTTGAATTGCAGCCCTCACTGGGAGTTTTAAGAGTTCACTGCACATTTCAACCAGAACGCCCACTTTATCTTTTGTCTTAGGAGAGATGCACAAAGCATAAAGAGCATGTTACCATACAACTCCCTTAAAATAACAGATCAATTCCTCTATGTGCAAAGGTCAAATTCTTAAGTTAAGCACACTTAGCTTTAATATCCTGTCAAATAAAGACAGAACCACAATGAGATGAAATAATGTCTTCCTGTTTTGGGTCGACACACTTCCTCTCGCTCAATCTCCTGACCCTCCAGCAGTGTTAAGGGGTTCCTTATTTAATTATTTGATTACTGGACATAATCTGGATCTGCTTTGTATGAGCCATAGACACCCAGATGGCACTTTAGTCACGTAGTCGGACAGGAATGAGATTTCACATATACTCTGAGAAAGCAGCAACTCAACTATGTCTTATCTTAATTGAAATAAACTATAGGCCTTCCTAAATCCTCTGTTCCAGCTGTCATTGCGGGTGGAGTTATCGGCTTCCTCTTTGCCATCTTCCTCATCCTCCTTTTGGTGTACCGCATGAGAAAGAAGGACGAAGGCAGCTATGACCTCGGGGAGAGGAAGCCGTCTGGAGCGGCCTATCAGAAAGCTCCCACCAAGGAGTTTTACGCATAGACTCACTCATGTACAACTGAGCTTCACCAACCAGAGTGATGGTGTAATATCAGTGACTACGACAAACTCGTTCTGCATAAAAAAAAAAATCATCGACATGATTGAGGAAAAAAATAAATAACATAAAGGAAAGCTTTTGCATAGAGTATTGTAATTAAGACCTTTTCTTTCCTCTTTTTTTTATGAAAAAAGAGCAAGCATTGCTTATTTTATGGCAAATCTCTCTGTATTGAAACATTATTTTCTGTGAATTTGAAAAGGCTGAAAAGAAAAAAAAGAAACACAAAATCTGTAAAGGTGAGGATATCCGCATCCATCTTCTGTCAAAGGAGCTGACTACTTTTTAACTGTAGCAGTATGTATTTGTAAAGAAAATTTTGAAGTGGAGTAATTGAATATAATTGTTCTGTATCAGTCCTGACTTCATTTCTCATTGTTTTTTTTTGTTTTTTTTTGTCCTAGCATGTCTGACGATCATAAGTGTTTCATTAATTTATCATATTCTCAGATGTTGAAAAATGACTTTCTGTAGTTTTCAGAACTCTTTGTCTAATAACTCTTAACGAGTCAATGTAAATGTTCATTTTATTATTTCACAACATGCAGTTCAGCCGTTTTCTTTTCTTTTCTCTTCTTTTTTTTTTTGGTGTGTAGAACCCATGTCTTGCAAAATGATTTGATTTGAGTTTCATCGCCGCTTGAGTGTTTGTAAGTTAAGAAAAACGACTGGTGCCATTTGAACCCACTCATTCATCCGTTCTCGTCATGGCGACTCTAAAGCTTCTCGCATGGTTGAAAAGAGGCTGATTTATCGACCTGATGAGCCCAGAGCGTGTCCTCTGTGATGAGAGTTTGAGGTAACTCATACTGGCGATCTGACACAGCCTGCCCACCTCCAGACATGTATTTCCTTTGATCAGAGTGCCGTTCTGATGTTTCAGTGATGAAAAGCTCGCATTTATTCTCCCGTCACACTGCAGTGATCTGTTTTATTAGCTCATGGACAGAGTAGACCTGATTTTTTTTTCTTACTGTTACAGGCTTTGCTTTCCTACTGGGCCCAAAGAAACGGGCAACTTGGAATCACTGCTGGGGAATCATTGAAATCATTCATTTTTAAACAGTTTCCACTAGTTTGGAATAGTTTCAAATAACTGAAATGAGGTTCATCC
Organism: Sinocyclocheilus anophthalmus; assembly: GCA_018155175.1. Lineage (NCBI taxonomy): Eukaryota > Metazoa > Chordata > Actinopteri > Cypriniformes > Cyprinidae > Sinocyclocheilus > Sinocyclocheilus anophthalmus. The sequence continues at coordinate 39,819 of JADLZN010000042.1, forward strand.
ACCCAGTTTGAGTGCTGTTAATGTATCCCTCCAGTGCTCATCAAAAAAACGTATGGAGGCTAGTAATGGCCCCTACAGATCAGTATGATTTAAATTCCCACTCTTTAGATCCATATAAAGGTTGTGAATTTGCCCTGAGAAGCATGAGTCCCTGTGTATCTTTCCTTCCTTGCCCTCTTGATGTACCCATCTGTGACCAACACCCCAAAGTGACTGTACTGACCCTGACCTAATCTAAGCTGGAGCTAAGCAAAGCAAGGTACTGCGAAAACATAGGCAAACCCAAAGACTCATTTGATTTTCACATTGCTGTGTATTCCTTTGGCCACATTTGAGTTTTTTTTTTTTTAGTTTCAATGTTAGTTGTTAGTTTTATTGTGTTTGAGTAGACATCTGACCTTTGCATCCAATTACTTATTCATGTATGGGAAAAATCTATATAGAATTATATATAAATGTATATTCACAAATGTTTTAAACCTTGCCTTAAAAGTGCCTACCATTTGGAAACGTGTAAATGTCTGTCGTTTAGACGCGACGTGTACGCCAGAATGGCTAGAGTGATCGGTATTGTGTTAGAACAGCAGACGGAAAGGGAAATTTTTTTTTTTGTTGTACAAAAAGCAGACAGTATTGTACCTATAAGTTAAAACAACACTACTGAATAAACATTGTGGCCTAAATATGATGGTTTTCTTTTTTTATCTGTCAGTCTGTCTGTACAGCCATCCATTCATCTATTTGTCATGTCCAACCTGTTTTGTCTGTCATTCTATCTGTCTATCTGTTCTGTCTGTCTGTGTATGTCGGTTTTTCTATCTGTCTTGCTATCTGTCACTCATTCTTTCTATCTGTCAGTTGTCCTGTTTATCTATCATTCTCTGTCTGTTGTTTTGTCTGTCATTCTGTCTATTGTTCTATTTGTCTTTCTGTCAGTCTGTCGGGTGTCATTCTCTCTCAGTTTTCCTATCTCTGTCATTCTATCTATTGTTATATGTCTGTCTATCGGTCGTTCTATCGGTCAGTCGTTCAATCTATCGTTCTGCCCGTCTGTGATTCTATCTTCAGTGCCTGATCTTTCTGACATTCTATCTATTTTATCAGATTCAGAATCAGAATCAGAAGAGCTTTATTACCAAGTATGTTTACACACACAAGGAATTTGACTTGACAACAGGAGCTTCCAGTGTAGAAGAAAGTACAAACATAGTGCAGACATACATGATAGTGTAGACATACATAGGAATAACACAGTAGGGATGTATTATAAAACTAATATAATAAAAAAAAAAAAAAAAAATTTGAAAAATTGAATAATGTACTATATACAGATATAGAAGTATAGGAAAAAATGTAATTGTTAAATGTACAGATATGTTTATTAGTGTGCTGATAGATATGTTATTTACAAAGTGTGCGGTTTAATATAAATATACTATGTTAGTTGTGAAGGACGATGTATAATTATGAAAGATTAATTGTTAAGACTGAGTATAGTCTGTGGGAAAAAACTGTTCTTGTGCCTGCTGTTCTGGTGGTCAGTGCTCTGTAACGCCGACCAGAAGGCAACAGTTCGAAAAGAGAGTGGGCTGGGTGTGAGGGGTCAATTTTTTTTAGCCCTTTTCCTCACTCTGGAGATGTAAAGATCTTGGGGGCTGGGCAGAGGGGCACCAATAATCCTCTCAGCAGTCCTGACTGTCCGTTGTAGTCTCTTGATGTCTGATTTGGTAGCTGAACCAAACCAGACAGTTATGGATGAACACAAGACAGACTCAATGATAGCAGAGTAGAACTGTTTATGCAGCTCCTGTGGCAGGTTGAATTTCCGCAGCTGGCGAAGGAAGTACAACCTCTGCTGGCCTTTTTTGCAATGGAGTCTATGTGAGTGTCCCACTTCAGGTCCTGAGAGAGGGTGGTGCCCAGGAACCTGAATGACTCCACTCCAGTCACAGTGCTGTCCATATGGTGAGTGGGGGGAGTGCAGGGGTTTTCTCCTGAAGTCCACGATCATCTCCACAGTTTTGAGCGTGTTAAGCTCCAGGTTGTTTAGACTGCACCAGACAGCCAGCTCTTTGTCTGTAAGCAGACTCGTCTTCATCCTTGATGAGGCCGATGACTGTAGTGTCGTCTGCGAACTTCAGTAGCTTGACAGAGGGGTCTTTAGAGGTGTAGTCATTCGTGTAGAGAGAGAAGAGCTGTGGGGAGAGTACACATCCCTGGGGTCGCCAGTGCTGATGGTGATAGTCCTTGATGTGAGTTTGCCCAGCCTCACTAGATGCTGCCTGTCTGTCAGGAAGCTGTTAATCCACTAACAGATGGAGGTGGGCACAGAGAGCTGGGCGAGTTTGTCTGAGAGAAGGTCAGGCATAATGGTATTGAAGGCCGAACTGAAGTCCAAAAATAGGATCCTTGCGTAATTCCCAGATCTGTCGAGGTTTTGCAGGATGTAATGCAGTCCCATGTCGACTGCATCATCCACAGACCTGTTTGATCTGTAGGCAAACTGAAGAGGATCCAACAAGGGACCAGTGATGTCCTTCAGATAGGCCAGGACCAGTCTCTCAAGTGAATTCATGACCACAGATGTGAGAGCGACAAGTCTGTAGTCGTTAAGTCCAGTGATTTTGGATTTTTTGGGGACCGGAATGATGGTGGAGCATTTGAAGCAGGAAGGGACTTCGCACTGCTCCGGTGATCTGTTGAAGTTCTGTGTGAAGATGGGGGCCAGTTGGTAAGCGCAGACTTTTAAACAGGCAGGTGAACACCATCTGGGCCATAAGCTTTTCTAGATTTCTGCTTCCTGAAGACCCGGTTCACATCCTCTACACAGACCTTAACACAGGTTGAATGGTGGGGGAGGGAAAGAGGGGGGTTGCAGGGGTGGTAGGTGAAAGTGTGAAGTGCAGATCAGAGCGGATGGGGGGTGGTAGAAGATCCTTTTCAAATCTGCTGTAAAACACATTTAGATCGTCAGCCAGTTGTTGATTCTCCATAGACTGTGTGGGGGGGGTGTCTTCTACTTTGTGATGTTCCTCAGACCAGTCCATACTGATGCTGGATTGTTTTCTGAAAGCTCTTTTCTCAGCTTTTCTAGGTAGTTTTTTTTAGCCACTCTGATCTCTTTTGTTAGTCTGTTCCTGGCCTGGTTATTCAAGATTTTATCCCCACTTCTGTAAGCATCTTCTTTGGCATGACGAAGCTGTTTGAGTTTCCCAGTAAACCATGGTTTATCATTATTGAATGTTAAATGAGTCCTGGTAGGAATGCACATATCTGCACAGAAACTGATATATGAAGTTACAGTCTCTGTGTGCTCGTCCAGATCGGTGGCAGCAGCTTCAAAAACACTCTAATCAGTGCAGTTGAAGTAGGCTTGTATATCCTGCTCTGCTTCATTTGTCCATCTTTTTATGGTCCTTAATACAGGTTTATCTGATTTCAGTTTTTGCCTGTAGGTCGGTATAAGATGAGCCAGGCAGTGATCAGAGAGCCCCAAATCTGCCTGTGGGACAGAGTGATATGCATCCTTTATTGCTGTGTAACAGTGATCCAAAATAGTGCTGTCTCTGGTGGGACACGTAATGTGCTGCTTGTATTTTGGCAGTTCACGGGAGAGATTTGATTTAAAATCTCCAAGAATAATTAAAATAGTCTGGGTAGCTTTGCTCCATTTCAGTTATTTGTTCAGCCAGCTGTTGCATCGCGGCGCTCACGCACTCGTCCGGAGGCACGTACACATTCACAAGAACGAAAGAGGAAAACTCCCGCGGTGAGTAGAAAGGTTTACATTTTATGAAGAGTGCCTCTATGTTAGGACAGCATACCTTTTTCAGTGTTGTTACATCTGAACACCAACTTTCATTGATGTAGAAACACAATCCACCACCTCTGGTTTTCCCCGTTAACTCCGCGATGCGATCCGCTCTGAACAGCTGGTAGCCCGGCAGATGAAGCGCGTTGTCCGGAATGGCTTCACTCAGCCAGGTTTCACTGAAGCACAGTGCAGCAGAGTTTGAAAAGTCCTTGTTGGTGCGGGTGAGGAGAAGAAGTTCGTCCGTTTTGTTAGGAAGGGAACGGACATTCGCGAAATGAATGCTTGGGAGCGCAGTCCGAAAGCCGCGCGCGCGCGGAGCTTCACCAGGGCGCCGGCGCGTTTCCCTCTTCTGCGTCTGCACGCGCGTTTGAACAACACCGCTGTACCTCCGACTAGAATGTCCAACAAAACGTCCGAATAATCAAAAACCGGAAAAATGTTGTCCGGGATGTGCTGCTTAATGTTAAGCAGTTCGTCTCTGGTAAAACTTATAGAAGAAGAATGACAAAACACAGAACAAACAAACAAAAACAATAGAAGAATTGCGGAGCTCAGCGTCCTTGCTGCCATTTGTGGCGCCATGCTGATGTTAGTACATATCTGTCTGTATGTCCATCCATTGATCTAAATAGTAAGTGTGTGTCCAGAATCTCTTTCAGGGATTGTAAAATGGGAACTGAAGGGATTTATGTTGAGAGTGTTTACACATGGGCTCAGCAGTGCAGATTACCTCTGTATTTATTAATCTTTATTGGTTTTCCACCGAGTTTACTGTAACACTGCTTGATCGCAGATTTTCTCTTATTAAGATCAGTGTCATGGTCTGGTGGAATATAAATTACTGGCACTGGAAATATTAATCTGAATATTACTCTATAAGATCATGGCAGTATTTGGATTCATAGCACCAAATTGCTATATCTTTTTTTATTATTTTCTGTGAGAGTATTGTTGTGCAAGTATAATCCTCCAGAGAGAAACTCTGAATGAAAAATAGAGTAAGATTTAAATGCTCTCATGTAAACATTGGTATGCTCCTGCACTCTCCATTCTCTGTGTTTGCTTTCAATGATGTTGTTTTCACATATAATCGAGGGATCAAGTCTGGCCTTAGCCTTGGCAAATGTACATGACTTACTCTCTAGACCGTGATGTGTAGCATCTGCCTCTGAGCCAGTCTCATCCATTCAGCTGTCCTGATTATGAGTCCTGAATTTATGGCTCCCTGATCAGTGCCCAGTGTTTGTGTATGTCCATGTTGCCGTGTCCCTGTAATTTATAGGGGCTTTCTCAATAGGGGCAGGGAGAGGGGAAGGAGAAAAGGGGAGCACATATGGAGCACAAAAGGCCACCGGGGCTTCTCTTTGAGAAACGGGGCTGATTCAGTAAAGAGGCCAACCATGGATGCCAAACCATGCAGAAACTTCAAGGAAATGCCATCCAAAGTAAACATACTTTCATAAGAGCTTATGTCCGAAGGGCAAAAGAAAGAGCTTCAATCCATGAGTCAAAAGCTGGTGTACCTCAAAAGTACAGCTTCTTTTGATTAAGGGTTTACATTACAATAATGTTGAGGCTTTCTTCTTTTGTAGACTATATATAAACAAAAGTGCCCTTGAGTGTATATTTTGGAGACCGGTGTGGTTTCTCTGGACATGTTTCAGTGAAATCGGTCAAGTAGTAGGACATGGTGCATTCAATTGCTTGGAGTATAGTTCATTTAGCTAAAAATGCAGAATTAAATGGCATGATGATAGATGACCAGCTTTTTTTTCATTCATTATCATGAGTGGAATTGGAGTTTATGACAAGAATGGTTGGTTTTTCAACACTCTTGTTAAAACTTACTTTCCTGGTCTCAGTACAATGGTCACTTACCAAAGTAAAAGGAAAATATATATATAACTATCACATATCACATAATTGTGATCTTTATTTGAACCATCTCAATATCAGTGATTAAAATCTCATGACCAAGATTGATCTTTTACTCAATGCCAGTGTTTCCTGCTCCTCTTTTCAAACTACAGCCACACGACAAAAAAGTCATTTTAACAGCTTTCATTGATATGATAAAAATAGACGTGTAACAGATAATTATCAAGAACACGTGTTGAGTTTAGGTTGGGCTATATCTATAAAGTGAAACATCGCGACGGACCAGTGTGGGTTCTAGCTTGTATGCGCCCTGAGCGAACCACCCCGCCTGCCACCTCTAAATGAAATAAATTTTACATAAATTTTGCTATTTTATATAAATGTGTACATTTAGGTTATTGCAAATTCAGACAAATAAATACAAAAAATACAATAAATCCCTCCAAAACTGCAATTGTACAGTAAAAATAAAGTGAGTGATGTTACATTAAAAAAAAAAAAAAACTACATTATTACAATATAAAATTTTACTGTCTGATTATGTAAGCTAATTGGACAGAAAAAGGATTGTTGTTGCCCTATGTGTTGTAATAACAACAAGCAACATAGCATAACTTTAGTAATATATTAGCCTATTTTAGCTAGAGGAGTGATAGCTGCATACATGCCATTTATCTTTACCAAGTAAAATAGACATTAGATCTTATATGCGTCCAAATGAACTGGAGTAAATCAAAATCGAATTGAATTGGGAAATCTTTCCCAGCCCTATTCAGAGGTCCGTGGCATATATGGGATCACCATCTGGCACGAACGTTGCGTTTTAATCAAGCACCTGACATTTCTTTCCATAACAGGTCGTTCATTATCATGTTAAACCGAATCTCATCTCGGTGGAGAACCGATGTCAGGACCTAACCTGTAAGGAGGCCATATTTTAAAATAATGGTTATTATTATGGGAAAGACTTTGGTACAGATGTTTAAACGAAAAGTGCTTCAACTATTTATGAATTCAACTCGACCCTTGAGGGCTTTTTAAATTGGGTGTTAAAACGAGAGGTCAGGAATATCAGTGAAACTTCAAACAACAAATACCTGCCTGGTTTTAATGGCGCTTCTGTTGGAGGAAGGGTCGAATTTAAGTCTTTTCTAATCTGTGGCACAGGTGCTATTCACTCAAGATTATTACCAAACGCTGCATAATCCTCCACTCTCAAGTGAGAGGTTTAAACTTTGAAAGTGAAATTACTTGGTGAAGAAGATGAATCATATTCCAATCCCTGACAACAAACTCAATTTATAGAAATGACAAGTTTTTCAGTTTGCCACTTAATCATTCCCGCTCTTGATTAAACACAGACTGGTAATGAATGCCAATATGGCACCTTGGTTCCTCTTGATAGGATTTGGAAAGTAATTTCTTATGAACTCAGGCTCTCTGGCGTCTTGAGCCCTGTCTATGCAGCAACATGATAGCGTAGTTTAATTTTAATACGCAAAGCCTCAATGCAAATTAAAGTTTGTTGTGATTAAGACCCTCTGATGGGTCCGTTTATGATGATTATGTTTTAATTAAAAGCAAAGCTCTAGAGCAAAAATAATACAAATTTATTGAGTGCTCTTGAGATGGTTACACTGAAGTTTGAGCAAATGAATTTGGAACCGCTGAACTCAAAGCCATTTGTGTTGATGACATATGGTACTAGATCTGTTGCAAATGAGCCACTAATTTGGAGTCTAGGCGACGCCATGTTTAGCTCTGTTATGGTGAAGGTGCTCAAACCTGCTCCTGGAGATTTACCTTCCTCTTCCTCAGGCACAACACACCTGCCTGTAATTTTCAGATTGATTTGCTGCTTCAATGTGTTCAGCATGAATTTGAAAGCTTTTGCACAGATGACAACGTTGTCAAAACGATCCCCGTTCACACGGAAACAACTAAAAACACCATATAATACAGTAGTTGCCCTTACGAAAATTAACCATGGTTTTATTGTAGTAAAAGTGTAGTAACCATGTTTTTTGGTGTATTGATTACCATTTGTATAACCACAGTTTTACTTCAAATATCATGGTTAAACTGTGGTTAGTGTAACAAAACCTTGGTAAATTTGTGGTTACCATGGTTTAACTATAGTAACCATGGTTTTTTGGTTTTATTTGTGGTAAAACCATGGTTAATTTTGTTTGATGTCCCTTGTCAACAGGAAACACTTACAGGCATGCGCTTATACCTACAGACTGAACACGTAATAATGATGTCACCGTTATCACACATTTATTTACACGGATATGCTAACAGTATCGTTTTCAAAAACTTGCACTTTGAAACCCGTTTTCAAAAGTTTGCGTTTTCAGGCCCCCAAGGCAGCACTGTCATGTAAATGAATAAAAAATGCATGCAATTTTTAGTTGGAACGGGTGTTGTGTAAACTAGATAATACTAGTTATAATCAAGTGATAATAACTAGTGTTATATAGTTATAACACTTATTATAATCACTATATATTTAGACATTGAAAAGAAGACAGAAATGAAACAATAAATAGAAAAAAATAGAAAAAGAAAAAAAAACAATCATGAAAACTAAAATAAAAATGTATAATAAAAACTCATCAAATGTAAGATGTAAAATAAGGTTGGTTTTGTCAGATTGAGCACTTTATATTTAAAATTTTAGAAAACAAACAAAAAAAAGATATTGATTTTACTTGGTGACATCAGACAGATGAATCAGGGTTATTATATTTACCTAAAACAAACAATAAAAAACATTTTTTACTTGAAATAAACTAAACTTTAACTTTTTCCCCCCCCCCCCCCCCCCCCCCCCCAAGTGAATTAAAAACATAAAAAATATAATAGTATCTCAGTGATACTAAAACAACACTGAGATGAATGCAGCAGCGCATGATCGTTCATATTTCTAGTGACCTGGGTGTTCAGTGTCGCTGAGATTATAAGAAGAATGCCAGGATGGAGCACTTAAAATAATTACAAAATGTTTGAAGCAAAAAAAATTACCTAAACATCATATACTGTAAGTGCAAAACATTTTTTTTTAAATAATACAAATTTATAATGGTTCCTTTGCATGGAATCATCTGGAAACAGAAAAAACCCCAGCACAAAACCTGTCATTCAAACTGTGATAGAAGCTCTCCTCAATCAAACCCATGCACAGCTTGATCTCTCATATTCTGTCACCACAAATCAATGACTACTGACAGAAACCAGCCTTAACGCTCTCATCCGTTTTATTTTTGTCAGATATGTTGACAAATTAAACTATCAGCTGGAGATTTGCTCCTCTGTGTCTTCGATTCCCTTTTACAAGCCTTTTCAAGAGTATATTTACAGTAATTTGTCATATTCGCTGTTTTAAGATGTCTGGCGGCTTTCTCTTCTGTGCCATTTGAGTTAATGTGGGCAATGTTCTTTTTTTTAAACTATAATTTGACCCTTCCTGTGTTTATACTCAAAGGACAAACATGTAAATCCACTTATCTGCTGTGTTATATTGATAAATGACACATTGTCTTATGGATCAAAGTGTCTGAGCATAAAGAGTGCAGTATGCAGCGCTGAGTAGGCAAAAAAGTACAACCAACTGTTTTCACTGACTATAGCTAAACACAAGACCACAAAACACCCCATGATCATAATTCTCAAAAGGCTGTAGGAACTTCAGCCCTTCTCTCACAACAGCCTGTCTTCATGCATTCCTCTCCTCTTCAAAAGCATTCCTGAGACTGTCCTTCAGCCGTTCACTCTGCTCCAGTCTAATCAAACCTGCTTCTGTTGTGTGGCCCTTTTGTCAAACACAAAACCTCAGATAGAGAGAAGGTGGTTGGATGGCTGGTGTTGCCATGTTGGTTACAGTAGACCACTCAAGCAACTCTGAGTGAAAATAAAGGATAAGGGGGGAAAAAGGACAAGATTTTTTTGGGTCTTTGATTGCCACACCCCCAACCAGCTTCCGGGCTTTAATTTCGGAGCAAAAAAAATACTGATGCTGTTCTTTGTTCCACCTTTGGACCATTTTTTTTTCCTTTTCTTGGTGGGGGGGGACCCAGGTCAGTTTTACTTATTTAAAAAAAGTTGGGTGTTACCTCTTTCCATTTTGGAATTTAGGGTGATTTTCTGCAGCATTTTTTTAAATGAAATGAATTTTTACATACTTATTTTTTTCTCCCATTCCTGGGTTATAATAGCAGAGATAAGTTTTCTTACATTTTTGTAAAATTTTATTACAAAAACCCCACCCCCCCAACCCCAACCCAACCCCCCACCAAGGCGGGGGAAAAACCAAAAAGGGGGGGTGTTTTTTTGCTTCAATATTGGGAAATATGACCGAAATTGGCATAATCCCGCCTGGTTGTTTATCGTTTTTTTTTAAATCTTTTGGGAAGGGGACGACAAAAAAAAGGGATAAGGCGGGAGAAAAATCGGATAGTTGGTTGTTGTTTTTTCAAAATTTAATTTGATGGAGAAATTTGAATAATCTGCACTTCTTAAAAAAAAAAAAAGTTTTGTATTCTTTTTTGACTTTAGTTTGTTTTAAACAAGGGGGGGCCGTTTTGGTGGTTTTTTTTTTTTTCTTTTCAAGGACGGGCCCCCCACCTCACAAAAAAAAACAAAAGGGGGCCACTTCATTTTTTCATTTAGTTATATTCCGCTTTCTGGCTAGGTTCTATTTTTTATTTATAACCAACAATTATATCTTTTTTTATGGGCGGGAGCGACGGCAGTTATTGGGCCTGACATTTAAACCCAAATTTAAGGCCCCACCCCGATTGCGGTGGGTTTTTTATACATTTTTTTTCCAAAATTTGGTTTACCAGGTTTTCTCGGGGTATTTCTGCTGTTTTGATTTAGGGGGGGCCAGACGCACAGATTGCAGGGGAACTGGGAATTCGCCATGCGCACATGCAAACACCAGCACTCGCTCACTCACAATCAACACTGTAATCCGACTTCCGTGGCCGTCGTTGCACCCGGTGACAGCATTCTGTTATCTCAGCAAAGTGAGCCTGTGGGCAGTTTTCAGAGACCATGCACCCTATCAGCCTCCTCTCTTCATTGCATTCATTTTAACTTTCTTGAATGCCATGTGGTATATTTATGCGACATGTAATCACTATATGTCCCTCTCAAAATCAAGATAAAATCATGATCCTAAATTGAAATGTATGGGTCATATGATTATTTCTTGGTTAGTTCAGGTTGTAAAATGTGGTGACCCCCCACACCACCCACCCCCAAAACATAATTTAGATTTTAACATTGTATATCTCAATTACCGGACAATACTGTTGGTGGCTCGTGTTTGAAATAAAGATTTAACAGACAAAATATCCATGACGTCAGTCACTGGTGCCAATAAACTATGTAGCCTCAGGCCTAAGTAACACTATCTGTTAAATATCAGGTCTGTTTTGGTCTGCCACATTGATCTGTCTGGCTAGGATTGCAATATGTATTGTCCTTTAACCTCAAGCTGCAGGTAGCTGTGATCATTTGCGTGGATAATGCTAGTGGGGAAAAAAGCAGGTCACAGAATGGTGCATCAATAACAGCAGAAATCAGCGTCTTCCCTGGTGCAGACAGCATGTGGAGCGAAAGCTGTCTTAAAGTGTTTTCAGACTAGATAAAATCCAGCCTCAATGATTTCCCCTCCTTCAGACTCAGCTGTTATTGTGTGGCTTCATGAGGCAATTTAAAGGAACACTCCACTATTTTTGAAAAATAGGCTCATTTTCCAACTCCCCTAGAGTTAAACAGTTGAGTTTTACCGTTTTCGAATCCATTCAGCCCGCCCCCCAAATCTACATCGGGTCTGCGGATAGCATTTTAGCCTCTAGCCTTGCCCAGCCATCATTGAATCTGATTAGACCATTAACATCTCGCTCAAAAATGACTAAAGAGTTTCTATATTTTTCCTATTTAAACTTGACTTTCTGTAGGCTACCATGCTCGTACTAAGACCCGACAGAAAATTAAACGTATTACCCAGATAGTTTCTAGAGCCGATCTTAGGGCTAGGCAACATACTCTCATTCGGTGTAATAATCAAGGAACTTTGCTGCCGTACCATGGACGTGAAGCGAGGTGCCAATGATATTACGCAGTGCCTGAAAATAGTCCCCAGCTAGGTAACTTCCAACGGAAGGCACGCTCCCTGTGCAAGCAGGTGGTCACGTTGGTTATGTTGTCGGAAGTTAGCCTATTTCCAGGCACTGTGTAATATCATTGCATGTATTTTACATGCTACGATGTAACTACAGAAGAGTCAAGCTTTAAATAGGAAACATATAGAAACTCTTTGGTCATTTTTGAGCGAGATGCTAATGGTCTAATCAGATTCAATGATCTGTGCTAAGCTACAGCTAAAAGTGCTACTGCCAGACCCGGAGATCGGCTGAATGAAATAATAAATGAATGTTTTCTTTGGAGTAGTTAAACATTCATTTTTTATTTTCCCATCTGTAAACAATGTAAAAAAATTCAAAAATGTGAATCTATGTAAATAACTGGTAAGAGTGTACTTCTTTGGTGTGTATAAGCAATCAGAAAATCGTAGCACGTAAAAAATGTATTGCATTTATTCATGTTTTGTGCCTAGGGTTTCTGAGACCCCAAACAGAAGTAATGTAACAATTTCCATGCAAGAAGTTTGATGTGTGTTATCAAGTTGAAATTATGCTTATAGTCAGTTCTTATACGATTATAAAAAGTCACAAAGTATCAAGCCATTCCTGAAATGCTAAGTAAATTTTTGAGCTATTGAAATGCCCTTGGGGCCTCTAGTTCTCATGTACCTTTCCTTCAAATGACACTGAAAACCTTGAGGATGGATTTGCTTATCTGTCTCTACTTTGGATTTTCCTCACTATGTAAATAAATTACCTGTCTTTCAATGTGCTTAGACTTTAATTTGGACCTCATCCAATCCACATCTTTCTTTATAAATTGTTAGTTCCTCTCCATACATTTTATTTTAAGGTTTGTGTAAGTGTGGTAGACGACGTCTAATCAATGTCTCAGAATGTCACATTTACAATTATTCTAACAAGTGCAGACATGTCCCTGATGTGTGTATAGTCACAAAGAGCGGTTTGAAGAATGTGCAACCTCAGAGGATAATCAGTGTTACTGTAAGTCGCATACATGTTTCACAGCTTTGGGTTTATGTCAGTCCTTGGTGAGATCATTTCAGGTGTAGCACTGAAATTGTTTCTCTTCCTCTACTTGTTATAGCTCACAGTTTTGAAAGCCAATAACAATAACATCTATTGTCAGTTTTATCAAAAACAAAAATAGGCAGTAAAAAAATAAAGATAAATCAGTAATATCTATGCTCAGTTTTTTCAAAGGAAAAATTAATTGTTAAAATAAAAAAAATAAATATACAATATCAATTATGTACAGTGGGGGAAAAAAGTATTTAGTCAGCCACCAATTGTGCAAGTTCTCCCACTTAAAAAAATGCAGAAGAGGCGCCTGTAATTTTCACATAGGTAATACCATCAACTATTGAGAGACAAAATGATGTTGAAAAAAATCCATAGAAAATCACATTGTAGGATTTTTTAAAGAATTTATTTGCAAATTATGGTGGAAAATAAGTATTTGGTCAATAACAAAATTTCATCTCAATACTTTGTTATATACCCTTTGTTGGCAATGACAGAGGTCAAACGTTTTCTGTAAGTCTTCACAAGGTTTTCACACACTGTTGCTGGTATTTTGACCCATTCCTCCATGCAGATCTCCTCTAGAGCAGTAATGTTTTGCGGCTGTCGCTGGGCAACACGGATTTTCAACTCCCTCCAAAGATTTTATAATGGGGTTGAGATCTGGAGACTGGCTAAGCCACTCCAGGACCTTGAAATGCTTCATACGAAGCCACTCCTTCGTTGCCCGGGCGGTGTGTATGCTTTGGGATCACGAGTCGATGCCCCTGAAAGACCCAGCTACGTTTCATCTTCAATGCCCTTGCTGTTGGTTTTCACTCAAAATCTCACGATACCTGGCCCCATTCATTCTTTCATTTACAAGGATCAGTCGTCCTGGTCCCTTTGCAAAAAAACAGCCCCAAAGCATGATGTTTCCACCCCATGCTTCACAGTAGGTATGGTGTTCTTTGGATTCAACTCAGCATTCTTTCTCCTCCAAAAGCGACAAGTTGAGTTTTTTACCAAAAAGTTCTATTTTGGTTCCATCTGACCATATGACATTCTCCCAAACCTCTTCTGGATCATCCAAATGCTCTATAGCAAACTTCAGACGGGCCTGGACATGTACTGGCTTAAGCAGGGGGACACGTCTGGCATTGCGGGATTTGAGTCCCTGGCGACGCAGTGTTTTACTGATGGTAGCCTTTGTTATTTTGGTCCCAGCTCTCTGTAGGTCATTCACTATGTCCCCCCGTGTGGTTCTGGGATTTTGCTCACAGTTCTTGTGATCATTTGACCCCACGGGGTGAGATCTTGCATAGAGCCCCAGATCGAGGGAGATTATCAATAGTCTTGTATGTCTTCCATTTTCTAATAATTTGCTCCCACAGTTGATTTCTTCACAACAAGCTGCTAACCTATTGCAGATTCAATCTTCCCAGCCAGGTGCAGGTCTACAATTTTGTTTCTGCTGTCCTTTGACAGCTCTTTGGTCTTGGCAATGGCTGGAGTTTGGAGGTTGCTGACTGTTTTCCTTCTTTTTCTTTTTTTTTCTATTGGGTTAGTGAGACAGGGGTCTTTTCTACTGTAAAAGTTCAAACCCAGATGGTTTAAGTTTTTTGTTTTTCTTCACCATTAATACAGGTAACGGGTGGAGGACAGATGAGCCTCTTAAAGAAGTTGTTACAGGTCGGTGAGAGCCAGAAATCTTGCTTGTTTAGTGTGACCAAATACATTAGATTTACCGACAGGAGAATTACCAATTAATTCTATTAAAATCATACAATGTTGATTTCTGGATTTTTTATACTCATTTTGTTCTCATAGTTGACGGTATACTCTATGCATAGAAACATTACAGCCTCTCTCATCCTTTTTAAGTGGAGGAGAACTTGCACAAATGGGTTTTTTTTTTGTCTTGGCTGACTAAATACTTTTTTGCCCCACTGTATGCCATAAAAAAATGCCCCTTATGTAAGCTAATGATTTTGTTTATCATATGGTGATCTCCCTCATTTTTTACACATAAAAAGGATATTCAGTACATAATATCTAAGGCAACAAAAGTGTTTTGAAGAAGTGAGAAAGGATTCCTCCGAGAGCGTCGGGTATCTCCTCAATCTTGTGATTAAAGCCACCAGGTTGCTTTGTATTTCCCATGCCTTTCTTCTGGAAAGCTTTTCGCACCTTTGAGCATAATCAAAAATGCATCAACACCTTATAAGTCTCACACTGATATGTTAATGCATACATGGCATATTGCTTTTGAACAACACTGGATGTCTTTGATGCCTTTGAGTTTAACTGAACCTGCTTGTGAGCATAAGATATTAGCCTTTACCTCGAGATAAATCTGAATTTTTCATTACCTCAGAAAAAGGCAGATGAGTGTTTACACAATAACATCAGCATTATTATTTGTGCATAATATTATTGAAACTGAAATGTAATATCAGATGTGTATTTGTGCCTCAATGTAACATCCATATATAAAAAACAACAACAAGAGGCTTTTCTGTTTTGTCAGTGGCAGTATTATTATGAAGTGTGTTTTTACTTTTTTAGAAATACATGTATAACAAATTTAAATCATTATATAATATCTCCTACCGTCTTTAAGTTGATCTAGCCAGACCAGATTTGTCAATTTATAATCACTTTCATTTGAATGCGCAACAAAATTCAAATCTGGTGTCACAGTGCTGACGATCATCTTAGACTGACAAAATAACATCTAACCAACGTCCAACTTGTTATGACAAAATCCCATGACAAACCCTCCTATGCTCTGAAGTCACTAAGTGTTTTATATCCTGACAGTGATGTCATCACTTAAGTCACTTGAAAGCCAACTGTGCTGACTGTTTATGTGCACATTTGAGGAAATGAGACCCCCAGATGTTGTGAAACCTCAAGAAAGGCTCCCATCAGCTCCTAGTTGTCCCAGGCAGACTTTAGGCTATTCACTTAACATAGACGTGCTATGCATAACCTAAGAGAGCCAGATAAAAACATGCACAAACAGCAGGATTTAGTTTTGGTTTCCTTAATGCGTTTCCTGTTCTACAGGGCTCAGACGTTCCTCTGGAATGGTGAAGAGGGGCCGCTTTGCCCAGCGCTCTCTTGCTGCATAATTTGGTGCTAATGGCCAAGTGTTTTTTTATGGGCTGCTACAAACAGCCACTTGAATTTTACTAGGCACAATTTTGGATGCCTGCATGTGTCTTATGAGCGCTAATGGCAAAATCTGACCTTTGACTAGATTTCAGAAAAACTGATTCTAGGCAAACATTAATTTGCTAAATACATTTAGTGTTTATGATCTCAATGACACAACCACATAAGAAATCCATTTGTGGACTAGTGCTTGACATTTAATATGACGAATAACTGTAACATAAGATCTAAACTCTAATCTCTCCATGACAATGATGTAAAAATCAAGAATAAACTGTGAAAAATATGATTTATAAAGGACCAATGGTTGTGTAACACCTCTGTTCAAATGTAACAGATTATAAGGTCAGCTATTAAATATATTAAATTCTGCGCCGCAGCCCACGCAATTGCCTTATACCAGATAATCGCTCTCGAAATATATAATACTCTACTAGGAACACAACTACGCAACTACAACTTATGCAATAAGACTTATTTGTTCCCTGTTTTTTTCCTTCAGTATTGCAGTTCTCATAACTATGAAAGGACTTAAAGCATTTTTTAGAAAGAGCAGTTTTGAATTTGTTTCAATTTTTAGAATATAATTGGACTTGTAATTTTCTGCCAGGACATTTTCCATTTATTTAAAACACAATGCAATGCAGTGCAGAATTCAAAATATATATTACACAATTAGATTTTAAACAGTAATAATGTTATATACATTAGTCAAAATGTTGAGTCATGGTGCTCATTTGGATGACACAGGTTCAAGTCTAGCCTGTGATGTCATGATCCCATTCCAGTCTCTTTCTACAAGAATTTCCTTTCATTTTCCACAATAAATACCAAATAAAAGAGACTAAAAGCTCTGTATTGTATAATAAGTAAATACAAAATCCCTAAATACACATTCACAGACCACAACAATGGACTTACTAGTCTGAAAAATAGGTTCAAAGTCAAACCTCAAGGATTCTTGGGACTTCATATACCAAAACCCCACACATTCTCAACTCTAAAGGGGACACGCAGACCTTTATTGCTCTCTCTCTCTCTGATTTGCCCCGATGCACCTTGGTATTAGAAGAACGCACACTGGTATTAGAGTGAAGTTCTTCATATTGTTCCTCACGATTCCTTTCTCATTCTCTCATCCCCGCTGTCTCCCTTTGTCATCTCTCTCTATCTCTCTTTCATCCGTGTTTTTGTCCTTTAATTAATCTTTATCCGTTCTCTCAGAATGAAGCACTTTTTAATGAAGGGGAAGCTTGGTGACTCCACTCCCCCCTGGATAGGCACCACGCGGCCCCACTTTATAGAAAATCAAACCCATACAATTAAATGTCAGCAAATGAATGTCGCATTATGAAGTCACCTGAAGTGCCCCGAGAATCAGAACTGCATAATGCGTCGTATTATTGCAATTTTGATAGAGAAAAACTGTAATTGCTTTGGATTTACATAATAGTTATTTTTGTAACAAGACACAAATCCTCTCATTTGGAGCTGTGGCAGATGTGTGGGTGGATTCATTTTACTTTTATGTTACCTGAATTTGTGTGTGTGTGTGTGTGTGTGTGTTAAAAGGAAATATTACTAATGATTCATTTAGATGTGAACCAGCTAAATGGTTGAATATATCAAGTATATATAAGACATATGGCAGGTTGCTGTACTACACAGATGGTTGCAAGTTAAGATTAAGTGTGCTGCAAATAGTTATGCACCAATATTAAAATCTACACTAAACTGATAATAATTTTCATTATATAGCTAATATAAAACACTAACAACTAAAATCAATTGCATGTGAATGTAGGTATGACAACATTATAGACAGACAGGATAGATAGATAGATAGATCGATAAGGAGAGATAAGATTCAAATATTAATATTCAGTAGTTAATTTGATAAACAAAATGAGTGACACTCATTTTAACAATTAATTAATAATTAATTATTGGTTACTATCCCATTATATAATAACAAGTAAATGGCTGATATAAAAAATAAATGTATAAAAATAAATATGTAAAATATAATGAAAATTAAAAAATCAAAACACTAATAAATAAATTCAACTGCTAAGTGAATGTAAGTATGACAACATTGTAATGTACAGTATAAAAATGCATATTTATTTTGAGATTTGCTAAAAATTACATTTATTAGTAAAGTTAGATAATGGCAAAGGTGATTAAAATGTAAAATTAGGCAGAAATGGGCATGTACAATCAAAGGAATAATTCACCCAAAAATTTCAATTATGTAATTGTTTGCCTACACTCATGTTGTTCCAAACCTGTATGACTGACTTTCTTCAGTGGAACACAAAATAAGATATTTTAAAAACATACAATGTACATTCGATGAGGTCAGTGGAGACCAAAACATCACTGGACACCACTGACTTTCATTATATAAGCTGCCACTATGTTTCATGAGTCGGATGTGTTTTTATGCTCAGATGTTATTGAGGTGAAATTGTCTTCAGTTCCATGAATTCCCCCCACTGATGTCACTGAATGATTTCTTCTCATTTCTTCTCCACTCATATACAGTCTTTAGGGAGCCGACCACAGTGTCTGTGTGTGTCATTAGAGTCACTCTTTCAAAAGAATTAAAAAGGTTTCTCAGGAATCAGACATATTATCACATACCGAGAATGCATCTAATCTAAAGGGATTTCTTTTCATTAATACTAGTGTATAGTCTATGATGCGCTTTTTGTTTCTCTTATCTCACACATTCTAGCTCACACACACAAACATACTGAGCAGTTAACTCAAATACAGATTAATCTGTGTATGAGGCAGGGACAGATCCTTACCTAGTACTGGCTCAGTGAGCACAGTCTAGTCATTCACTTTTTATCATTTCATATTATGTTTTGCCATGTTTATGTCAGTAGAAGGTGAAAGCACTTTTACAATAATTGTTTTTATAGTAAACCATAGCAAATAGTTATATTACTAATGAAAACACTGTAGATTCATAACCTTGAGCGCAAGAGATGTAATGTCAAATAAAAACTGTTAAACTGTCTGGCACATTTATATAAAACAAATAAAAGCACAATACAATTTACTTACTGTGAAGACGTAAGTCTGATGCAATGTTAACTTATTAATAACTTATTAAAACTATTATCATTATTATTAGTCATTGTTATATTTGCCTATATTGAAATTTTAGTAATATTATACACTATACCTTTTAAAAGTGACTTGGCCGGGGGTCGGTAAGGTTTTTATTGTTTTTGAAGCCGAAAAAAACATGAAGACTCAATTAAAGTATTAATTTTTATAAAAATAATGTTCGACTCAAACGTTGAACAATAGTGTATGTGAAACAGTCATGCCAATTATGTTGACAATTGAAAGAGATACAAGAGATGAAGAAGAGATAAGTAAAATCAGGAGAAGTAAAAATGAAAGGGGTCTCAAAAACACATTACGCAAGTCAGGAGTTGACTAAGCTGGATTACATGATGCTCTCATTTTCACTTTACTACATGTGTGAGAGCATGTTCAGCTTTAGTCCTGCTTTTAAAAAATATCATACACACACACGCAAACGGAACCACACAACCACGCATGCATTGGTATTGGTGGTTTACGGGGACTCTCCATAGGCGTAATGGTTTTTATACTGTACAAACTGTATTTTCTATTGCCTTACACCTACCCTACACCTAAACCTACCCCTCACAGGAAACTTTGTGCATTTTTAGATTTTCACAAAAAAACAACAACAAAAAAAACACCATTTAGTATGGTTTTTAAGCCTTTTGAATTACAGGGACACAGGTAGTGTCCTCATAAACCACCTTCATATTGAAATACCTGTGTCATACCCATGCCATTATACACATTTGTGTCCTCATAAACCACCCAACCCAGTGCACACAAACACACACACACACACACACCCAGCCACTTACAGCGATATGACCACCTGACCACTACAGTCACCTTCAAATTAGGGCTTACCGACTAAGAGCTATTCTGAAAGTCTCTGAAAATTGCTGGTTTCTGGACAAAACAGTGTGTGATGTGATCCTTCAATTTTATTAGTCCCTTACAACCCTTCACAAATGCACACACAGGTTTATATGGTGCTGTTTTCAGAGACAGGTGGTAATTTGAGTGCATGTGAGTGTGTTTTGCACAGTCGGGGACAATGTTACTGCTGACCGTGTTTGTGTGAATTGCTTGAAGGGAAAGTGGATGGTTAACTGGACACTAACAGGTGGTTTGACTGACCACCCCATCACACACACTCTCTCCCGCAGAGAGGGACAGAAAGCGGTCTTATAGTGGTTTGTCAGCCTGGGTATTTAATCCAGTAAAGAAAGCTGTGTGTAAAGTGACAGCAGATGTTCATCACACAGCTGCTCATTTATACACTCACTTTTTTTTTATGGTCCTTGGAAAATCATTTTAATAATGGGCTATGAAATTCAGGTATTAAATGTGTAACTCTGACAGAGTGTTGCATGCCCCTTTAAAAAGGTGTAGCGGTACCATGATACATTAATACAGTAGTATCAGATGAATACACCATGGTAATTTGATGAACATACAATATTTAAAATATTTAAAATGAAAGAACTTGAAAGACATTTTTTTAGAAAGATGTAAACATACCCTAAACCGGAATTCATCAAGAACATTCTTTGTGCAACTTAATCAGGAATGATGTTTCAACAGTAATTTAAAATAATTTAAAAACAATAGTGAATAATATTAAATCATTTTAAGTTTGGCATACTGTAAAATGAAGAGACAACGTTTCATCAAGTGCAATTGTTTGCTTTGTGTAACTTAGTACTAATCCATTTTAATTTTAAAATATGAAGAATAATTGAAAAATATTTTAAAATAATGTAAAATAACAAATTAAATTTAAATACCAAATAAGTGGGGTGATTAATTAAACATTAACAAGTGCATTTTTGTGGTACTTAATAATTCATTAATAAAAAAAAATTTTTTTTATAACTAACATTTTAAAATAATTCAAATAATTGCAAATAAAATCAATTTAAATAATTTTAAGTTATGACGTGCTGTAAAAAAGAAAAGAAAAAAGGTCCCAATTAAAAAAATTTATTTTGACAAACATAATAAAGTTGAATCTTAAATATGTCAGAATCATTTTTCATACGTTTTTTTTTTACTTTTCAAAATCCTAAAAGTTTCTTTATTTTAATGTTTAAATTAGACTTTGAATAACAGATTTACAGTGTGACCCTACTGAACACCACTGTATATGTGTGTGACAAGGCCACTTATGCATTAAACCGTTTAGTTTAATCACAGTTCTATATTAATGTGCTGCTTTAATTGACGCACACAAACACACACATCACTCGCACACAGTGATTGGAGATCGCGCGACGCACACAGAAACATTCAGGAACACAGAAACTTCTTGTCAGCACTGCCCTGTGACTTTTATTAATAAAACAGCTTCAATATTGAATTGCTACATTATATTTCTCAGCAACGAGGGGGTAAAATCTCTGTCTTTTTGTCATCCTAACAATAGCACTGCATCATGTAGACTAGCGCAAGTTAATTACTAAGCAAATTGAAGCAAATTCGTGATTAAAATCATGTTAATATAATTTGTAATGAAAATCGTGCTCACTATTTTTTCACTAATAGCCTTGTACCCCGATGTTTATCAGGTTTACATGCGCAGCTCCTTGTTTCCTCTGCAAGCCCCTCAGCTCAAGCCCCCTGGAAGCATTGACCTGGCCCATAATCCATCATTGTCTGAAGCTTTGCCTCAGCTGACCAGTGCGTCCAATGCCAACAGAAATCTGTAGTAGCACAGACTTTCATAACATCACAACGAGAAGTGCTCCAGCTCTCACAGGCTGTTGTGACCTATGATTCTATGCACTTTATGAGAGGATAACAGCTGTGGCAGAGTGATGTGGAGATAGTGAGCTCGACTGTGAAATTCGCTCCTTCCTAGTCTCTCTGTCTTTCTCTCTTGCTCTTATCTGAAGCACACATGTGTGCCTGCATCTCTTCAATAAGGGACATCCAAACACACTCTCTCAAAATGGCCGCCCCATGAGGACTTTTCAGCATGTGGCCAGCCCAAGTTCTGGCTTGTGGCTGTCTCATCCAAACATTCCCTCTCTTTTTCTCATTTGCTTTATCTCAACATCTCTCTCTCTCACACTTCTAAACAAGCTTCTTTATCTCCTGCCATCTTTCCCTCTGTCTTTCTCTGTCAATGGTCAGTCTAGCAAGCTCATACTCCACAAGGCTTTTCAGTGAGAAAGACTGTCACAGAATTGATTCATGGACCAATACTGTTTCAGCCAGTAGGCTACTTTGGACTAGCTTTGTTTCATCTGACTAATTAAAAACAAGCAATCAAAATAATTATGACTTAATTAGCACTATACTGGATTACATGCATCAGCATCGAAGGGCTAATGAGCCAAAGCTCAAATTTAATGACAACATTAATCTTTTATTCTTTGCTCCGCATTAGCCGTACCCCAAAGTTTAGTTCCATTTCCCATGGAACCACTGAGGCCTTAAATCACACGGCTATTGGAAAACCTACTGTATACAGAAAAACAATGGCTTGGTTTAAATGGATGTTTAATTAAAAACAAGACTTGCAATTAAACGGGTCATTTTCATTTGCTGAAAGGGTGTTATGCTATTTGAGTTATTGCAGGAGTGTTTATTTGCAGTCTGAACTGCAGGTGTAGTTTGTGCAGCTGTGATATTAAACTTTACAAACCTTGTAATTGGATCTCTCTTAACTCACCTCAGCTGACTAAATGGACCAGATTAATTTTTTAGGTTCAAATGCATAAAACTGTGTGTTTTATAACTTTACAATCCATGGAGTACCTCAAATCATGGTAAAATTGCTACTTGTAAAATACATTGCAGGTGGCAATGACCTAAGCATTAGGTGGCTGCCGAGCTAGAGCTGTTTTATGGGTTGCATTGGGCAAATTGCTGGCTACTGGCTCACAATTCTGCTCCCTGCTTGTTTATGTCGAGGGATCGCCGTGCTTAAGTGGGATTGACCCTGAACTCCTTCACTTCACTTCTCGCTAAACACCAGTCCACTCCAGTATCACACAAACAACAAAGGCCCTGTTACACAAGTACGGAAGTTTCCTCAAGAGCTGCGTTCCTGAATGCAGATTTAGCCTTGTTTTGGCTGTTTAGTGCAGGGTAATGCTAATCCATGGCCACTACAGCAATGCAAGAACCAGTGTTGAGGAAGCTTTTTAAGTGTTGAGGTGTTGTTTTTTTATAAAAAAGAAAAAGAAAAAAGTATGCAGTATGCGGACTGCATTAATACAGTAAAAACAGTAATATTGTGAAATATTACAATTAAATAGTTTCTTGTTTCTGTTTTTAACATTTTCAAATATAATATTAACTTATTCCAGTGATGGCAAAGCTGAATTTTCAGCAGTCATTACGGTCACTATTCTCATTCAGAGATCATTCTAATATGCTGATTTGGGAAATAACTGTAACATTTCTTATTATTGTCACTGCTGAAAACAGTTGTGCTGCTTAATATTTTTGTGAAAACGGTGATACATTTGTTTTCAGGATTCTTTGACGAATACAAAGTTCATAACAGTACATATATGTGTAATTTGAAACTGTAGCTTTCCAAGCTATATCATATACACATTTTTTATTGAGCTACACTAGGATCAAAACAAATCAGAACTAAAAAAAAACAAAAATTTAATTATCGAGAAGGGTCTGGCTGCAGACATGCACTTGCACTTTCAAACTTGCACTCTCAGACACCTGTGCTTCCGCAAGTGACGTTACTTGCAATTTTTATTTATTTTATTTATTTATAATTTTTTTATTGAATCTCTTAGACTTACCACAGTGCAGGTGGTGGAGCCAAAGATAAAAGAAACACAATTACAATGTCACTTGTGCACCTGCACTCTCCGCTACCTGCGACGTCACTTGCAATCGACAAAAATGGTGTGTGTTGCCGATGGAGACAAGACGCTGTAGTGGTTAAAAGATTAAAAATAATTTAGTACCATAACATACAGGGTCCTGCAAGTCACGTGTAGGAGAAAAAGACAAGACCCGCAAATCCGTGGCCACAGAATAGCAGAATATGTAGCGGAGAGTGCAGGTGGCGATTGCAAGTGACATTGTAATTTTGTTTCTTTTTTCTTGTCTTCACCACCTGGCTACTGTTGTAAAATGTTGAGTCAATGTCAATAAATACACAAAGAAATAAAGAAATAAAATAAAAATAAAAAAGATTGCAAGTGACGTCACTTGTTTGAGAGTGCAAGTCTGATAGTGTAAGTCTGAGAGTGCAAGTGCATGTCTGCAGCCAGACCCTATTGGAATTATCAGAGTAAAAAACACAACCATTTCCAAACATGCATAAATCACTACTATAGAGTATGCGAAAATCAGTATATCAAATTAATATAGTACTTCATGTCCGAATATGCAGTATTCATAAACCAGTCCAGTAGACAAAAAAAAAAAAACATACAAAAATGGAGCTGACTGAGTGAACATCTTAATTATGGATTATGTATAGCCTCCTTCTTTCACCTCTCATCGACCCTCCTGATTTTCGGCAGCTCTTCTAAAGGCTCACATGGGTGGAATACGTTTCTGGATAAAATAGGTGCCCAAAAAGCCAAATGATACTATCAAATTAGCATCAAATAAATCGAGGTGCCGTAGCTCTCACTTCATCAAAGGGATTCTGGCCAACTTGATTCCTCGCGATGGGCTTGAAATGAACAACAGACACTGCCAATGATTTGACACGTCTTCCTTCTGACTCTTTCTCCTCCACTGATTTTCCCTCTGCCTTTTTCCATCCCGACTATCTCGATTTGCATTGCCAAGATGCGGACGACAAATGCCCCTCCGTAATCTGTTGTGACATTAGCTTTGCTTTGGTGTTTTATCTGGGAACCGACAGTGTGGCTTTTAAGGTTCAATATTCAGTAATTGTTTTATGAATAACCATGAGCCATTTCAATAAAGACGCTTCATCAGAACTTGGTTATTTCATTTAATCCATTTTTAATCCGCGGTTTCTCTACAAAATGTTGTTTGGTGGCTTTTGCCGCTAAGTGCTTGTCTGTCTTTGTCACGGTCACCAACACACTCACGGTTTATCTGAAATAGCACATTAAATCCTCTGCCTCACAAAACTTCACCTACCGCCCTTAAATTTATTCTTTTAACCTTGCTTTTCACAGCACATCATCAACTTTCTTCCATCCTTGCGATTTTATAAGGCTGCCATAAAAAAAGCATTACCAGGTGGGGCAGAGCGAGATAGAAAGCTAAATTTATATTAGAAAATAGCTGGAATTTTTTTGTCCCTTTTTTCACTGTCTTTTTGTTCTTTGCCTTGATCGCACGCCCACCCCGGCACACCGTAGTGACAGCTCGCTGTGTCTGCGCTATATCATTGCTCAAACGCTGGAACCGTTTGTCAAATGTTCCCAACAAATGGAGCTTTGGTGGCAAACTCAGCCACCAGGCTTAAGATGAAGGCGACGTGATACAAACTGAACCGGTGAATAGTTTGAAACATCCTGACAGATCTTTTTCTGTTTCTATTCTGTACTTTCCCTTCTCTGCCCTAGACTGAGGAAGGGAATTACGCAGTTTTATAAGGCCCAAGGCCAAGTAAAAACATATGTCATCATTGCAATTTTGTTCTTTTTCTGTTTAGTTTTTCTTTTGTATGGTGTGTGCTGTGATGGGATCTAAAATATGTATACACACACACACACACACAACACTACACACACACACATACAACACACACATACAGGTTTTTTTGTGAAAGTAGGGGATCATCCATAGGCGTATGGTTTTTATACTGTACAAACTGTATATTATATTGCCCTACACCAACACTACACCTAACCCTTACAGGAAACTTTGTGCTATTTCAGATTTTCAATATACTCTATTCTGTGTGATTTATAAGCGTTTTGTTTTACGGGGACACAGGAAGTGTTCTCATAAATCACCTTCCTATTGTAATACCTGTGTCATACCTGTGTCATTATACAAATGTATGTCCTCATTGGTCACACAAAAACGCACCCACACAAACACACACACACACACACACACACAAACAACACCCAAACAACACACACACACACACACACCCACATAACTATATAGATAATATATATATATATATATATATATATATATATTATATATATATATATATATATATATATGGGTGTGTGTGCTTATGTTCCAACACAAGATTTTGTCTCTATATGTGTGTGTGATTTAATTGTGAATATAAATGTGTGCTTAGTGATTACTGAGTAATCTGATAAGGTGCATGTGTGGGCTGGGGTGGGGGGTGGTGGGGATGCAATAAAACTAAGTTATACATTGTAAAATTAAAGCGAGTTGGCTCATGTATGGTCGGTAATTGGAGTCTGGGGGTATATGGTTGGGCCAAAGCCAGAATTAGGTTATAAGATCAAGGCACAGTTAAGCATGGGACCAGAGCTGAAACCTTAGCCCTGGAGACTGTACCAGTAGGGGTAAAAATCCAGCTAGTCTTAATAAAGTAGCTTCAAGGAAGAGTCATCTGAGCAACATGCAATATCAAACCTTCATTTGCACACAGGTTGGATACGAGATACTCCTATATGACATCTCCGACATTAACCGTGTACATCTCTATGAAAACCACACTTTCAGAAATAAAGGTACGAAAGCTGTCAACTGGTGGAGCAGTACCTTTTAGGGCGTCCGTTTGGTACTTTAAAGGTACATATTAGTACCTAAAAGGTTTAAAAGTGTGAACTGTGAGATATATAGTTTCCATTACCTTTTTATTTTTTTCCTGAGGTGGAAATGGGCTTCCATAGTACACACTCAAATATAGAGAGAGATCAGTCGCATCAATACAGAGTGAAACCACAGATATTTAAATGCTCAAACACACTTAGTTGCTGTAGGAGTACAAAGCAGATAGTTTAACACAGAAAGACAGCTGGCTGGCAGATCAGTACTGTGGGTATTTGCTTGTGTGCCCTGTACAGCTGTAAATCCATTGACATGCTTCCAGAAAATCTGAGTAGTGTTGATTTCAGTATTAGTGTACATAGTATGAGTGAGTGTGTGAGGGGGAACGGGCATTCTCAGTTTGTGTAAATGCTACAGCCTGGCCTAAAAAAGTCCCTCTCCCTTCCAGAGACATGATTGGCTCTTGTTTCCCACCCCATTTACGCTATCTTTGCTCTCTAGCTCTCTCTGTCCTTTAGCACTGGAGCTGAATTCATTCTGTCAGGTCATGCTGCGGTGAGCATTAGGACAAAAAGCAAGTGTGTAAATCTGCCCATTATCCTGTAACACAGGAGAAAAAAAACATTTTACCATGCCAGAAAGACTTGTTTGCCGCAGCTTCATTGTGGGGATTAGTTTTTTCTTCTTACAAAGCACTGGAGAATCCTCTAATGTCTATAATTGCAGCCCATTCTCCCCATTGTCCACAAGGCTCTCTCTATGAAGGATTAAGCTGTTCTTGGATGTCTTATGATGTGAGGTTCAATGATGAATTAAAGTCTCAGCCTATTTCAAAGGGGAGAAGTAGGGTTGACTTGTTACATGTAAACATTA
Organism: Sinocyclocheilus anophthalmus; assembly: GCA_018155175.1. Taxonomy (NCBI): domain Eukaryota; kingdom Metazoa; phylum Chordata; class Actinopteri; order Cypriniformes; family Cyprinidae; genus Sinocyclocheilus; species Sinocyclocheilus anophthalmus. Next base: position 67,530 of record JADLZN010000042.1, read on the forward strand.
CAGTTTCTCGACAGCTCAGGGAAGTTTGTGTTTGTGTTGCGAGACCTGAACAATTCATCCTACCTTCATAAAAGTCTGGCTTATAGGGTATTTTTGAGACAGCACAGAGCCATGAGGCCAGTAAATTATTACCTTTACCCCTTCTATCGCCTCAGCCTTTAGGAATGTAATTCTTACACATCACTGCCAAAGTACAACAAATATTAGCCTACTATATATTACAGTGCTGACTATGTGTGATGTCATTTTTAGTTGTGAGTCATTTGTGGAGAAACTTTATTATAAGTAAAGAAATTAAATATTGACTGTAATGATATTTTTCTCAAGAACAAGTTTTAATGACAGCCACTATTTAAATGATTATAGGCTATCTGGACAATAGTTTGAAGAAACAATTGGTAAATCACTTTTCTTTTTCATTAAGTGCATAAAACTCAAAATATTTTTCTGGGTTTAAAATTCTCAAAACTGTGGAGCAGGTCACATATTTACAGATATTTTCTGACATAGATGTCTATGTCAGACATTTAATAATTTATTTTTAAATATAGAGTGACATATATGCTGAGGAAGTTCAGCAGCATCAGCCCCCCTGTGTCACAGGAAACTGTTTTAGATCCAGTATTGTATTTGACAAATGGTGTCTGCTGTTTATCATGGCTCTGTGATAAATTAGTGTTTGGCAGTAACTTGATATGACCCTTCAAACCAACATAATACCTGGTATAGGGGTAAACACAGACTGGCTGTAAGTACTGCCTTCCTGCAGCTCTGGAGGGTCATGACCTCACCGTGGCCCGGAGTTAACTTCTAAACATAGCTCAAGGAGACAGAGGCTGGACAGTTAGCGCGCAATGCTTGACCTTTTCCATTGAGTTTCTGTGGGGTAAAAATATCTGGCAAAGTAGTTAGACGTCACAATTTACCCACTTAATCAGCTAATGACAAACTAGATTTTTCTTAAGAAAATGGGAGTGTTTTTTGCCTATGCAAAACTCACTAGCACAATGTTAAGCTGTATTTCATCTGAAATGTTAGGCCAATTTAATGAGGATTTCCTGTGTGAATGCAACTTTTATAGCATTGAAAAAGAAAATCCCAGGTTCAGTTCCATTAACTCCAGCCAAGACCTCTGTGGTGCACTTTATTTTGGTTTTCACTTTCTATGCTGAGATTAGAGAAAGAGGGATGTGGTGGCTTTCATCACCTTGTTGTTGTAAAACCACACACACACACACACACACACACCCCACACAACACACACCACAACGGGACACAACACACACACACACACACACACACACACACCACAACACACACACAAACAAAAGTAAATGCCTGTTCCCTGCCACCTTTATTAGTGTTTTAGAGGTGTGATGACAATGGATCAAAACCCTGCCATGGAGACTGGTTCCACATCCCCCATGCAGGAAATCAAAGACAATCTCCCCATCTTTTACCATCTCCATCTTCCAAGGAGGAAACCACTTTCTGTAACCAGTAGCGCTTCAGGGCATGTGCCTCTGTGATTTGTGGCAGTTCAATATTGTACGGCATTCTGGTTTGGAATAATTTTTTTATATGCCAGAAAAGCCAAAATGCAAAAGAGTCTGAGCTGTAGTGGCTAGATTCTTTGTGTTGTCTAGCAAACTACTTTTGTGGTTTTGGCACGACTAGGCAAAATCCTCACATTTTCAGGGTCTAAAAGCATGATTGTGTTTACAGACATTGTGTTTACAGAGGCTGGTCATTTAGTGGTTGTGACTTACATCACTGCAAGAGTTTTGTGTGTCTATTTATACCAAAACCTGGCTTGTGGTTGGCTGCTAAATGTCATAGTATCATCAGAAATTACTGGGTTCCCAATGGGATGAATTATGGGCTAATGCTTAAAAAATTTGTGCTTTAACCTCCTGCCTTTACATCTCTCGTTCGTTGTGATCCAACTCCATCACTCATTTCTTGGGGTGTATGAAAGCTGCTGCGTTTAGCCAGAATATGCTGTGGTGGCAGAAAGGAAATGAACACGTTGGCTAAATGCATCACTGACTTTGGGGAGGAAGAAATGTTGTATAAAATGTGGAGTTGGGACTTTATGTGTTTGAGATCAGTTGTAGGTTGCACTGATTGCATGATGCAAAATATTTACATTATATAAAACTTTACTCCATCAGTGTAAACATGTGAAACACAGATAAATCGATAAATACCTCTCACTAAAACTCTGTTCTAAGTTGGTCAAACAATATGATTTTAATCAAATGGGTCAGCGGTACATTGATGGGTGAATCACATTTTGATGTTAAATGGATGTTTTTTTCAGCCTTGTAATGTTCTAAACACTCTGATAATGTTCAAAAACACCTATTCATTTAGAGATAAATAAAGCACCTCTCTTCATAAGCAAGCCATTCATTCAAATTATTCAATATATTCAGGAACTTAACAAGTGACACTTAAGGGACAGATTTATGTTTAAGGGATAAAATGAGAAATAACAAGTTGCATCAGTTGATTCAGAGACTCACTAATAAAGATGAGTAAATCATTGAATCAATAGCACATCCCATGCAACTGGTTCACTGTGGCTTCATTTGGCCAAAAAAAAATTGAATAATGTGTCTAAAATGTATATTCAGTTTTAATGTCTTGTTTATTGGCCTATTATATAAAAGCAATATAATATGTGTAATTGTGCTGCTGAAATAGAGAGAATCTGTTCAAATTCAACATTATTACAATTGTCACAAGCTGTGTAGTACAGCTTTTCTGGACTCTGATGTAAACTAAACGCTACTGACTGTTCAAAGAATACATTATATAAAAATACTGTAAAACAATGGTGGTATTAAAACAGATAGCATGGAAATATGTGTGCACTTTTTACGGAGCCTCAAAGAGAACATGGTGATGGGGAAAAAAAATTATGAGATGGGAGGAAAAATTGTTTTGCTTTTGCATTCCCCGAGAAACATGCGTTTGTTTTACTGAACTATTGTGTTCACTCGCAAAACTTTTGTGATGGAAATAATAAGCAGTAGGTGCAAAACACAATACTTTAGCAAGAAAATGCACATTTTTTGTGAGAGAATGCAAAAGCACTGAAATTGAATTTTTCCTCCCATCTCATAATTTTTTTTCCCCCATCACCGTGCCCCCTTTAGGGCTCCGTACTTTTTAAACATACATAGTTAATCAGACAGAGAGATGAAAAAAATCACTGACCTCATAAAAGTGTAACTGAGATAACCATCCAATCTGAATACATATTTTGAAGGAACCTCATAAAGCTGCTTAAATTCTGACGGACTGGAGCTGGAGTTAAATTTCACTCCCTGGACTTCACTCTAGAATACGTCTTCTCTTGCTACTTTTTATGCGCCTGGTGTCATTCATCAAAGAGTAATGGCAAAATTGGTTCTGGAGGCAATGAAAGGTCATGACCATGCGTATTTGAACTTCGAATATGTGTGTGCGCGTGTGTGTTAAGAGCTCGTCCAGCTCCCACTGCCTGTCTAATCTCTACAGATCCTTAGGAATTAATCCAGCATGTTGATGACTGACTGCTGTGCACATTTTCAGGTTTTTTTAGTAGACTGTTAGGAGGCTTAATATAGCTTATTTTGCAATATCTGACAAGCAAGCACCTGAAAAGTCCAACGTTATCCTCAGATTTTACATTCCCCTAAATTCTAAAACTTTATGATGTCATGTCAAATAAATTAAACCCAACACATTTCAGAAGTTTCTTTTGTTGTGATTCTCAAAGCATGCCTGTCATTCAGTCCAACGAGCTAGTGATGAATCTATGGCCTGAGGGCCAGAAGTTTGTTCTGTCTTGTTATACGTTTATGTTTTGTGAGCTTTCTTTTCACTGGAGCAGGATTAAAGCTCCAGCTATGATAGTGATTTACTGGACAGGAGGCAGAGACAGGAACTTGACTACAATGACTCTGGCATAAATTCGAGGCACAAATCACTGACATAAAACATTGTACACACACATAAAGCCCCGTCTCCATCCCCGGCCTCCAGACACCATGAGGTTGCCTGATTTTCTGAACCCCCTGGGAGGTGACAGTCATATGTATAGTGTTTCCTCTTTTATTACGCGCTGGAATGAGGGCAGCTTTATCGACAGAGTAGTTGAGGCCCATCCAAGGTTGAACTGGGTACACAAGTTGTTATTGTAACCAAAATACTGCCTACGTCATAAATCAACAAAGAACTTCCATGTTTTTGAAAATGTGGCCTACATAGTCTCCATTCTGCTTGAAATAGGGCTTGTTTGTATGGTTATGCATATGCACAGCACCCCTAGTGGCACTAGATGGAGTTGCAAAATCATGACAGATTCAAATTGGTTTCCCAAACACAAAGAGGGTCCTTACTGTCTGTAGATTGTAGTATTTTAATGCACATGCACATAGGACCTTATCATTTCAGTTTTATAAATATGAACAGTCCATAAAATACATATGCAAATAAATCTAAATTAAAAATAAAAAAATCTATGAAGCTATCTGGCAAAGACAATTAAAGAAAGTAATTACAGATATTTTGGTCAAAATGTATGTATTCATTTTTATTCCCAAGAACCATGGTAAAGAATCCCCCAAATTATACTATAATTTTTAATTAAATTCAGGACAATTTTACTAGTTTTACTAAGGGGCTGTCGATTAAATTGTATTATTATAAATCAGAATAATTCTAAATGTTATTTATAATTATTTTCCATACCAAACGGTATCATTTAAAAGCTGTATACTCACTCAGTAATAATCCTAACCATAAAATACATGACCATCATGGTCAAATAAAGTAATAAAGTTACGAATAAGCTTGCATATGCTTCAAATAACTAGTATGTTGCGAAAGTCCACTGCATAGTTGATGAAATCCAGTATGTCAATGTGCTACAGCCTGCAGTAAGGAGTACCCCGATGCTATTTCTCAAACTCGCACCACTGGTTGAGACGTTGACATTTTGAGCCTGTTCTGAAAGTGTCACAAAAAAAGAAACTGGGATAGAAGTTATATTAACATAAAAAAACTCACTCTTAATCCACACTTGAATTTCAAATAGGCCTACAGGAATAAATAGCAAAGTTTGGAAATCACGTTTTATGTTTTTTTTTGTCTGCATTACTCATAGTTTCACAATGGCTCCTGAAAGATGGTTTGGTGTTACTTTAAAAATGTGTGCATGTGTGTGTTTGTGTCCCTGTCTGTATTGTTTTTCTGACAGCACCTCCTCCCTCATCTGATCGCCCATAAAGTCAGCTGCTGTTTTTGAATGCACAACTGAAAGGTATTTTGGTTGACAGACGAAAGGAGAGAGAAAGAGTGAGGAGTCTGTGAGAGAGAGAGAGAGAGAGAGAGAGAGTGGGAAAAAAATAGTAAACAAGAGAAAAAAGAAAACAAGACATTTCTTGAAAGATGTGCAGTGTAAATTTGTTTAATTTGCATGTGAGCAAGAAGAAAGCAGACCCTTTTGCAAGGTAATATACGAGTAACTTTATTTTGAAGTAGAATTACTGTGTTAGACACTTTCTGTAGAAGCCTAAATAGTTCCCAGAAAGCACTGAGTAACAAAAATGCCCCTAAACAGAATGATCATTTGCAAAATTAAGTGATAATGACGTTTCTGAAACAAAGATGTGGATGAATAAATAAACACATCCAAAACATCTGCTTAATCTCTTCTATATTCTGCCATAAAGATTCCTCTACACTCTGTGACACTCCATGAAACTGACAGCACTACTGTGAGAATAATTGCTCTGATAAACAGATCCAATGGAGAATCTAATAAACCCAAAGCCCCGACACCAATGCATTTATATTAATGGAAACACTCTGTTCTATTTCCCTTCATAACAGCTGCTGACAGCTTTTCCCTCCTATCAACAGTTTTACATTCACTGCCTCTGAGACAAAAGATTTTATCTCGTTTCAGCATTTGAGAAATAAATGAATTTATTCGCCACACTTCTCCACAAGCACTTCAGTAAATAAAAGAATGGATAAGGAAAGAAAACATAAAGCATAGAAATGTGTTTAAAAGCTCTCATGCTATATGTGCCAAAAAGGTTAGAGGGACTTCAAATGATAATTAACAAAACATTTGACTGAAAACAAAATGTCAGTGTATTAAAAACATCTCGCACATGAGAGTTACGATAAAGAAACTGCTGCTGTAACATCTTCAGACAGATTTGCAGATGTTACCAGATCTGAATATCATTCCTTGCTTACTGAAATATGTCTGCTCTTAAGGTAGGGTGATGCAACAGAAAAATATTAAATTTTTCTGACTTTTCAGAAATATTCACTCTGTATACTAAAGCAGGTAAAAAACATATTTTTTCTTAACAACCACAGTACTAAATATGCATTGATGCCATGGGTGATAGATTAAAATATTTAATTCAAGAAGAAAAATACATTATAAATACAAAATAAATAAATAAATTAAATGTACTAAATTAAATAATTAAATTCATAAAATAATAAATAGGAAATAATCAGTTTTACACTAAATTTGTGAAGATGCAAACGAATAATTGTATCTGAGATTTGAATCAATTAAGTGAAACAGTAGAACCAGTTCATGGAATTTAATCAGATCTACAGCCAATTTTACTTAAGTTTAAATCAGAGAATCATTATTCAATTAAATCTCTCTTAACATTCACATTCTTGCAAGTTATGCTGTAAGGAAGGAAGAAGCCTTCTGGCAGCATTGCAATATTGATTGTGCTTATATCACAAGCAAAATCATCACAAAAAAGTGAATACTGAATATAGCTCTATGTCAGTGTATTCCTTTTACATACATTTTGGTAGCTAACTTCAAATTAGATAATAAATCCGCCCACATGTCTTTCCCAACGCTTTCAACTACACCAACTACAATGTCATTTTTAACTTCTATATGCACAGACATTCATCAAAATAGATTTTATGTATTTTCTTTTTTTTGCTCTTTACTGAAATTACTGTAGAATCTTTTCCTGGTCCTGCCTTCCCACATCTGTTTTGACATCTGTATGGTTTGTTTCCCCTGCATGTGATTCATAGCTGCCCATATACCTGAATTTACTGCTTCAAAATGGGTAATATGTGACTAGCTCTAATTGGTTTGCAGTCTGGTCTGGCTTAGGGGGTTTCTGCTTTGAAATTCATGCTTCATTCAAGGTGACGTTTTTCAATTCAGAAAGCTGTTTCCGGCAGATGATATGTCTCTCCTTGTTTCTTTCTGGGTGGTGTTGGAGAGGAGAGGCACTGGGGCTGGTGCACAGCTGTTACAGTTATTCGCTCTCTGCTGTCCTTCTCAGTCCCCGCGCACTTCTCTTTCTTCAGGAAAGAACTGTTCATTCCATTTCCTACTCAATGCTCCACCTTCATCCACAGGATTATCTGCTTTACAGTACTTTATCTTTTTTTCTCCGCTACTTCTTCAATTTACTTACTGTATATCATTAAAGTGGCCCTAACAAAGCCAAATGACCAAATCTGCTGACTCAAAATTTCTATTAAAATTTCCATGATTTGGATTCCAAGACAACACTGTTCAATTAAAATAATTGACATAATATAATATATAATTACAGTTTTTTATTCACATATATCAATTTCTCAGCAATGTCTACCTAATAAAATATTTGTAAAAAACGATAGAAATTACATTATAGAAATTTTTTAATGAATTCTTAATATTTTATCCATTTCCATTACTTTTCCAGGTTTAGAAATCAAACATTTAAAATTCCCTCATTTATCCAAGTTTTCCAAAACTTTGGGAACCCTGGTTCTTAAAAATGAAATACTAAATTTGATGTCAGTATATGACTTGATATTTAGTGGTATTACCTTATTATAAAGCATATTTTGTCTTATTTTTAGTATGCCCTGACTAAACTGAGCAGTTTTCTTTTTCTTTTCACCAAAGAGGGTTATATTACATGAAGAAAGCCTGTTAGTATTAGCATTATCAAAAGCTATGCCATTTCAAATCTTTACTAATGGATGTTCAGTTTGAAGTTTCTGATCCAATCACTTCAGCTGTAAATGCCATGTGACTCATTATCTGGGAGCTGAAGATGTCATGACAACACTGATTGGCTGATTGCACCAATTAATTATTATATAAATCCTGTTTATTGCTTATTTGCAATAGCTGAGAAAAATGATTACACAGAAACAAACATTCAGAACAAATAAAACAAAACAGACAGCAAAGACAAGTATTGAAGTTTGTAATGTCAGTGTCTTCATGTTTCATGAGAGATACAGTAATGGTTTCTTCTCGCTCTCTGCCTGTCACGTATTTCTATGCAGAGGTAAGTGACATTAATATTACAGATGGCAGCCTGCTGCTGCAGTCTGCTGCTTTAGCAGAGAGAGCGGTGTAGTGTTTGCCTTCACAATTTAAACTGCTCTCCAAAGTAGATGGTTCAGCAGAGGGTCAGGGCGGCAAAGACAGTTGGAAATTTATTCAGTCCACCCATGAGAGAGATAAAGATAGGGAAAATGTGGGAAAAAGAGAGAAACTGATGCTTTGCAATACTCACCCGGGCTGTGGGGAGGCTGCCTGGTGGTATATTGTAAAACTACAGTGTCATGTTGTTAGCTTGTGGCTAAGCATGCTTTAACCTCCTCTAGACCTGCACCTGAACATCCCTCTATCCTGAGAAAAAGCTATTTTTAACATTAGAGTAAAAGAATGGTGTTAACATAATAGTAAGTATAACGTTAGGTGCAATACCGCTTTGTCACTTGTTTCAGATGTGCAAGAGATCACCACAAAACAACACAGTTTTTGCAGTGTAAATATAATTACGTACTAAGGGAAAGTTCACCCCCAAAAATGAAATTTTGCTATCATTTACTCACCCGCAAGTTGTTCCAAACTTGTATGATTTTCTCTTTCTTCTGTAAAACACAAAAGAAGATATTTTGAAGAATGGCAGTGACTTCCATAGTATTTTTTTGAGACCGGTCTTCACAGAGAATCAGTTGATCCAGTTTAAAAAAAAACATTTGAATGACTCATTCATAAATCAGACTGACCCATTCTCAGTTCATTTTCGGTCACACAAATCTATCATATGACTTCAGAAGAACTGTAATACAGAGCAGAGTTGAAATGGAACACATTTATGATGCTTTGGTGTCCTTGATTTAAAGCTTAACAGCCCCAGTTCTCTTTCACTTTCATTACTGAAAAACAAAACAAATTAGAAAGAAAGAAAACCAAAATCAAAATTCAGTTTGCAAATAATATCATGACATCACTGTTGGTTACATTTTGCATGCCGAACTATAAGTCAAAATAAGTTACATTTCATACAGTATAAAGTTTATAAAATCAAAGGTAGACAACGCACCGAAGGCTGAAATGATCTACAAAACAAAGTTTGTGTGGAGTCTATATGTTACTGCAAATGATTGAAATAAAAGCAAAAACAGGATTAAGTGTGACACTATACTGAGTTTCTGAGCCCTGGTACCTTTTTGCACTGTTGGGAACTATTTTGTGCTCCAGATTGTTTTAAAGCACCGTGAGACAGGATCCTCTCTGTGGGCACTCTTTTCATCCTCCACAGCCCTGTCTGCATGCTAATCACACAGATCCTTCTTCATTTCATTCCTTCATCACTAACTGACAACCTTATTGTAATATCCCACTAATTAAAAGCATAAATCTGTCATGCCAAAGTGTATCAACTGGGGCATTCCAAGTCGAAAAAGACTGAATGAGAAAGAGAAAAAGAAGATGAAGGAAAAAGAGACATTCAGACAGGGAATCAGTGTAGACAGCACATCAGATGTCAGACATTTTGAAAGCCTGCAGGACCACCATGACAGCCCAGTGTTTGTGTTAGGGGTTTGTTGTTTGTTGATCTGCCAGGCTCATCCACATCACTGAATCTAAATGCGAAAATTACACCCTGCCTCTAACCCATTAGACTATAGACGGGCTGTTTTCCCTTTTAGCCCCATGGGGGGGGGGGGGTAACACTTGTGTGGGAGAAGGATTTGTGCAGGTTACCAAGCTGACAGACTCTCACACAGTTCTTGAACAATTTGGGGGTGTGAAATAAGAGGCTGTGAGCAGTTCCTCTCTGACCTTAAAGCCCTGTTATCACACTGGATAACTCTACCTATACCATCACTAACATCAGCAGCAGAACTCTAATAAAGCATTACAAGTCTTTACCCAGGCAGCTATAGGCATAAACACACAAGTATATAAGTCAAATACAGCATTTAAAGGAATAGTTCACCCAAAAATTTTAATTTTTTGAATGGATGCCATCAGAACGAGAGTCAAATAAGCTGATAAAAGCATCACAGCACAACACAGCTCCAGTCCATCAATGAGCATCTTGTGAGTTGTAAAAGCTGTGTGTTTGTAAGAAACAAATCCATCATTATGGCATTTGAACTTTAAACTGCTTCTGGCCAAAATACCAGTCCATAATCCATAATAACGCCACCTACGGTGAAATTACCTGTTGTCCCCTCACATCGAAATCCACCAACATATTTGTTTAGAACAGTTTTGGACTGTTTTTGCTTGTAAATTATGCTTGATCAGTGCATATTTCTCTCCCGATTCAGACAAGATGACTTCTTGTTAAACATTATGGAAAGAGGACTTGTATTTTAGCAGAAGTCTAATGAGGATTTTGTGTATTAAACCAGCGATTTCAACTTCACAAGACCTTAATTGATAAACGGGCGTGGTGGGATACTTGTGGATTATTGTGATGCTTTTATATGCTGTTTGGACTCAATGATAATGTAAAACAAGACATTGTCTTTTCAAACATTTTGAATTGCAGTAGATTTATAAACATGGTGTACTGTGGTCTTTGCATTTCTATGTTTTGTTAGAGTGGGCCTTTTATGAAATATAGAATAGATGAACAGCATTTTTGGATTTCCTTATGTTTATGTTTTTTTTTCTTCCTTTTGCTTTTACTGAGCATTTCTCAGCCATTTTGGTTAAGCACTTAAATGAATGGGGTTAGGGAGAAGGCCACTGCCTCCAGTGCAGAGTCAGATTCTGTCTAGTAGTCTTTTTGCCCCTCTCCAGTTTAGACATGGTTGGGTGTAAGCCAGTGGCTCTCAACACAGTTTATTTATGGCAGCTGCAGACTTGAGGCATGGAGCCAAGCATCACAAAATGACATGGCTGTACCCAAGTCAAGCCTTCTCTCTGGGGACAGCCGACACTGTCCTTGACTTACTGCGCACTTTCCAAAGCCGTCACAATCTGCTAAAACTGACCACTGAAGAGGGTTCAGCAGGTCAGGCCACACGTTCATTCAGCTGCTCTGCCGTTTTCTTCCACTTTCTTCTTTTCTGAGTTTCAATTATGCAGGCTTACATACATGCATTATCAATAGCCAAATTCTGTTTGAATGGCAATGTAGTAATTATGGTTGTTTGCAGGAACGAGAATAAAACTTTGTTAGCGTGGTGATGGGTTTTGGAACCTACGCTCAGCTGTAATTATGGGATAAATACGATGAGACGCCACATTTAAGAGCAGGAGAGAATAAACAGATGCTAAATCCAATGAAAGCTCTTTAAAAATGCACACTGAAAGGGTTTACTTAAGACAAACAGATTTAGCCAATAGCATGTTTCAGAAGAAGTTAGGCTAACATTTAGTGTATTTGCTTATGTGTACTGTAAATTGAAATGCAGGTTCTGAAAGGAATTTAAAAAGCAAAAAGGAACTTTCTGTCCCTCTTTTTATTATGCCATAAACTTCAGAATATTAAGAAGAAGAAAAAAACTTGAAACCAAATAGATGAGCCCATGGATGATTGGAGCAATTTTAACTTTTTGTTAAATGTTTGAGGTGAAAATACATTCAGATAAATATAGATGAAAATAAACATGTAAGTTCTTGAAGAGTGTAAAAAAAGTTACAGTAAAATCCTGTTACTTGGTAAACTGTACAGTACGTTACGTCGAAAATTATGTGGTGAATAATTGTAAGTTGTTTAACATCACATGTAATTTTACTTTAAAATACTGTCAGATTTATGTTTTTCTTCTTATTTTTGTTATCAGTAAAGTACATATGTGTTGCCGTGATGGTGTCTTTGTTTGTATGCCCTTTTGCGCATCTATATATGATTACTGTCCATGTTTTATAGACAGTTACAATGAACTTACAATGATTCATAATGTGACTTTCTGTTTTACCTCTTGGATTATTATGGTGGCTATAATTGTTCATGATTTTGGTACTTCAAGCAGATAGGCATATTAATATCACT
>JADLZN010000043.1:0-48474 GCA_018155175.1 Sinocyclocheilus anophthalmus
AAAGAAAAAGATATAATAAATAAAAAGAAAACGAAAAAGAATAGAGCAAGCTAGTGTTAGAGGTATTTATTTGCTTTTGTTAATTGTATAATAAATGAAAAGAAAACAGATAGAATACAAAAAGATTAGAAAGCTAGAGTATTTTTTTTAAGAAAACAAGCAGCAAATGAATAGAGTGCAAGTCTAAAAGGGACAAGTTTTTTTTTTTTTAAAGAATATAACTAGAATAGAGAGTGCTAGAGTTAGAGAGGGTCAAATAAAGATGGAAGAGATGTGTTTTTAGCCGAATAAAGAGGTGTGACGTGCATTCTTTTTGGCTCATTAAAATTAATCTTGCTGCTGCGTTCTGGATTAATTGTAAAGGGTGACAGAAATGGCGGAACAAGACCTGACCTAGCAGTGCATTGCAATAGTCCAGCCTGGACAGAACAAGAGCTTGAACAAGGAGTTGTGTTGCGTGTTCCGAAAGAAAGTGTCTGATCTTCTTTATGTTGAATAAAGCAAATCTGCAGTACCGGACAGTTTTAGCAATGTGGTCTGAGAAATTCAGCTTATCATCAATCACAACTCCAAGGTTTCTGGCTTTTTTTGAAGGAGTTATGGTTGATGTGCCTAACTGGATGGTGAAATTGTGATGAAACGATGGGTTTGCTGGAACCACAAGCAGTTCTGTCTTGGCAAGGTTGAGTTGAAGGTGATGGTCCTTCATCCAGCAAGAAATGTCTGTTAGACAAGCTGAGATGCGAGCAGCTATCGTCGGATCATCAGGATGGAATGAGAGGTAGAGTTGTGTAATGTCAGATTACTTTTCTTAGGGAATTAATTATTATTCATTAATTCAGGTTTTGAGAGGACTTGCATCTGAAGATTTGAACTGATTTCAAATTTGATAGTTTACACTTTATCAACAGTCGTCCAGCGAGGTTGAGTCAGGTATATTAACGATTCTGGTCATATTACTCGTGGGCCAAAAAAAGGTAAAACACAAAAATTCAGGGAAATTAGTTAACGGAGTTGCATGAAGTTTTCAAAGTTCTAACACTCGTTTGATACGAGTGCTTTAAATTCAACCCTGGACAATCACAAAGCAGAGGTGTGTCTTACGTTTACTGCTTAAATGGTTCAGCACATATTTCAGCGGATAGAAGACCTTGTTTGTACTTGCGTTTGTGATGGCAGCTACAACGGAGTTTTCCTCGTAGCCGGAGGGAATTCCGGAGCTTCGGATTGGTTGCTGAGATGACGTTTGGATGACGTCCTTTTGGGAGAGCCCTTGGCGGTGATTGGTTGGTTGCCGGGTTGCGGAGGAGCCTCGAAGTTCTTCTGAGAGAGTCTGCTTTAGCAAGACTTTGCGTTCTGCAGAGTTACGAAGCTTCAATGGAGTAGTTGAGTTCTGGATGGTCAATCGCCTGATGGTTCAGCTTGTGAGCACAAGTTAGAGTGCTCTCCACACGGCGACAAGGCCTTGCTCGGGAAAGCAAGTGGCGAAGAGCCTGCGTTCGGGAGAGCAAGCGGCAAAAAGCCTTCACTCGAGAGAGTAAGCAGCGAGAAGCACTTGAATCTGTGTTGCAGTGGGGTTTTGACCCGCGGCACAAGTCCGTCCCACGGCGCGCTCTTCCAATCGACTTGATGCAAGGTGGGGCGTGCATACCTTAACAAGAAGCTTCACTTTATCACATGAGGACACCATCTATAAAAATTGTGTTAATACTTCTATAGAGTTTCTTAAATGCAAGTATTGTACATACTATTAAAGTTTACTTCATTTAACATTCTGCATTTGTCGTTCCCATTCGTTCAAGATTAAACTTCACATATTACACACACAGTAGGCTAATAACCTTATTTCCTAAAAAGGGTAATAAAACACTGATTAAAGTTGCACCAATTACATGAAACAGTCAAGATAATAAAGACTAAAACATATGATTTGTGAATGTAGTTGCCCTTTTATCCTTTTAAATGATTGTCTTTTGAATTGTCTGTGTAAGTTCTTGACCGAATTACTCCGTTTTGGAATGAGATGAAGTGAATTGGTGGGTCTTTGTTAAATGTGAGCCAAAATTATTACAATTAAAAGACCAAAGACTTAAACTACTTCAGTCTGGTGCATTGATTTTATGTATACAAGAGTTTCACAATTTGAGTTGAATTACGGAAATAAATTAACTTTTCCACGACATTCTAATTTATTGAGATGAACCTGTACATTTCCTGTTCATCAATAAGGTAAGAACCATAGCCATTATAAACCTAAATATACTTGACTGAATTAAATGTATTGAAAAGTGTAGTGTAGTAGTAGTAATTGAATATGTTTGCGGTCGTAATGATGACAGTAGCACACACAAAATAGTATCTGTTCCGCGCTCACACTGCATGCGTACCGCGCCCGAGCCTAACCGAACTGTGCCCTGGCCCACCTCTTCCAACCAGGCCAGGGCCGGCTCGCACGGAGCGCTCACACTAGTCAAACGAACCGGGCTTTGGGGGTCAAACGCGCTCGGGCACGGTTCAAAACTTCTAGTGTGAGTACACCCTTACTCTATTTTGATCATTACTACTTTGATCATTACAAATCATTATTTGCAGAGTGGTTATTTTCAGTGTTGGTTGTAATGCATTACTAAGTAATTCATTAGTATATTTTAATTATTTTCCCTTGAAAAAGTAAAGTAAGGGTTACTAATACTGTTTTTCTGTAATTTAATTAGTTACTTCTGAGGGTGTTTTTGTAATCAATTCATTAACATTTTGTTATCATTGATTATCAATGAATCAGTTTCAAATTCTAAATGCTAAAAAAAATCTAATAAAAAATATCAGTAGATGAACAAAACTCCTCTAATACCCAAACAAAATAAGTGTTTTATTGTTTCAATGGTTTGCAATTAAACTTTACAGTATTTTAGTGCAAATTAATTTGACACTTGATAATGTGGCTCAAACAGTATTTATACAATAGCCAGTATCTGCTCCATCTGTTAGGCTGAGGAATCACAAACCTGTCATTTTCATCGAAGATTTCGCTCCACCTTTACACAGCAGGTAATCAGTGAGAAAACACCATCATCTGTTGTTTCATGAGGAAACGAAGAGAGGAATACAGAGCACACATGGTAAGCACAACTGCACAGAGTGAGCGAAGAATGTTTGATAGATCACATTAAGCAAGATCAATCATTTTGAGTTCAAGAGTATAGACTTTAAATACATCAGGCACATCTTGTCACAGAGGCAAACTCCGTGATTCCCTCTTCCGACCATCAGAGGGCTCCCTCACCCGAATATTGACTCTTACACTCTCACACTACATTTCCCATCAGCCCCGTATCTGGCACTGATCACCTAGCCCAGCTGTAGCCCATCAGCTGGCCTATATAAACAGTCTGTTCCCTCCAGCTCATTGCGAAGTATTGTTTTACTGCGGTTTACATTTCTGAGCGGTTTTCTCTGTTTTGCCTGCCTGTTGTGACCCTGTCTGTACCTCGTTTATGATACTCTGCTACCTGCCTTCTGGATTATCCGCCTTGTCTCTGAGTTGTGATTCATTGCCACCTGCCCCGACTTCTAGCCTGTTTTCTGACAACGTTTGTGTTTACCCCCCGTCACTTTGTTTGCTGGTATTTGACCATTGCCTGTTTGACCACGATTGTAATAAAGTCTGCTTATGGATCCCACTTCGAGTGACGCTTCGTTACAGAAGACTTCGCCATCTCACGATCCAGCAGCTATATCTCACCTGTCCTCAGCACTTTCTACCCAGGCTAGTCAGCTTGCGGCTCATCAACACCAGTTGAATCGCCTCACATCTCTCACGGAGGAGTTAGTGAAGGCGCTCCAGAATCTCCATGTTTCTCCACCAGAGGCCGCCACAACACCATCTAACGCCGCCATTACACACACTGTGGAAATACCAGCTCAAGTGAGTCCTCGTCTAGCCTTCCCAGAAAAGTTTGATGGTGATCCAGCGAAATGTAAAGGATTTATACTTCAATGCTCACTGTTTGTGGATCAACAACCCATGCTGTATTCCACCGAGGCTGGTAAGATCGCATTTGTTTGTTCATTACTAACTGGCAAGGCGTTAGATTGGATCATGGCGGTTGGTACCGCTTTCCCTTCATTTGTAATTTTCTTGCAACGGTTCTGTGAAGTCTTTGATTACCCTAAAGAGGGCAAGAACCCTGGCGATCGCCTACTAGAACTCTCTCAGGGTAGGAGGACCGCGGCTGAATATGCTCTCACTTTTCGTACTCTCGCGGCTCAGACTTCATGGGTCGATGACACGCTTAAAGTACTGTTTAGAAGAGGATTAAGCCATGAACTACAGTCTGAGCTGGCCTGCCGTGACGAGGGGAGAGATTTGAATCAATTTATCGAGCTTGCCATCCAGATTGACAACCTCATCAGATCGCGAAGACCCAACACTCGTAGCACCTACCGAGTCCCTGTACCCGCTGCCACAGATGAAACTGAACCCATGCAAGTTAATTCTTACCACCTATCAGCGGAAGAGAGAAATCGTCGACTAACCCAACGTCTCTGTTTGTACTGTGGACAGTCGGGTCATCTACGCATCTCGTGTCCCTCACGGCCGCACTCTGAGTCTCAGGCATCGGTGAGTTTTCCTGTTGATGCACTTAATCCAGATCTGTGTGTTACGGTACCTATCACTATCACTGTAAATAGCAATCAAATCACTGCCAATGCCCTATTGGATTCTGGAGAGGCTGGAAACTTTGTCTAGAGAATTCGCTCACCAAAATAATATCTCTCTAATCCGTTGCTCCTCTCCTTTGACAGTGGAAACGATAGATGGACGCCCACTGGGCTCAGGACGTGTTACATTCATAACACAAGAACTTCAGATGCGGACTGGTATTCTTCATTCAGAAAATATTCAATTCTACATCCTCCCCACATCTCACACGCCTGTCATCCTTGGTCTACCCTGGCTTTGCAGACACAATCCTCACATCTCATGGAAAGAAGGTCAGATCACCAGATGGAATAATTTATGTTACCCCAAATGTCTCGCTAATGTCTCACCACTGTCTGTCCAGTCCATTACTGTATCAGAGGAGAAACCCCATGACCTCAACCTCCCTCCTGAATACACCGACCTGTCGGTGGCCTTCAGTAAAGTCAGAGCATCTAAATTGCCACCTCATCGTGCCTGCGACTGTGCCATCGACCTACTACCAGGTACAACACCCCCTAAAGGTCGTATCTTTCCTCTATCCCAGCCTGAATCGGAAGCCATGAAGCAGTACATCGAGGAGGAGTTAACCAAGGGCTTCATACGGCCTTCGACGTCACCTGCGTCTGCTGGGTTCTTCTTCGTGCTGAAGAAGGATGGAGGTCTTCGGCCATGCATTGAATACCGAGGTTTGAATGAGATTACTGTTAAGTTTCGATACCCCCTACCTCTGGTCCCTGCAGCCCTGGAACAACTGAGAACTGCCAAATACTACACCAAGCTCGATCTTCGCAGTGCTTACAATCTTATCCGCATTAGAGAGGGGGACGAATGGAGGACAGCTTTCTCTACTAGTATGGGGCATTATGAATATCTGGTCATGCCCTTCGGCCTGGTCAACAGTCCGTCAGTCTTCCAAGCCTTCATGAATGACGTGTTCAGAGACATGCTCAACAAAATAGTCATTGTATACATTGATGATATTCTGATCTTTTCAGATACTCTTGAGGAACACATCCAACACGTCAGAGCTGTACTTAATCGACTCATCCACCACGAACTATATGCAAAAGCAGAGAAGTGTGAGTTTCACAGAACTTCCATTACATTCCTGGGGTATGTCATTAGTCCGGAAGGAGTCACCATGGATGAAAATAAGGTCAAGTCAGTTCTCAGTTGGCCACAACCTTCCACCCTGAAAGAACTTCAACGCTTTCTTGGTTTCGCCAACTTTTACCGACGCTTCATTAGGAACTTTAGTTCTGTTGCTAACCCTTTAACGTCCATGGTTAAGAGGGGAACTAACCGCCTCAGGTGGTCCAGCACAGCCATTCAAGCTTTTGAACAGCTTAAGCAGCGATTTGTCACCGCCCCATTCTACGTCATCCTGACCCCGAACTCCCCTTCGTCGTGGAAGTGGATGCTTCTAATACTGGCCTGGGTGCGGTTCTATCTCAAAGGCAAGGTTCACCTCCTAAACTATACCCATGTGCATTCTATTCCAGGAAATTAAGCATAGCAGAGAGGAATGATGACGTCGGAGATAAGGAACTCTTAGCCATGAAAGCAGCTTTTGAAGAGTGGCGTCACTGGTTAGAGGGGTCTACACATCCATTCACAGTGTTTACAGATCATAAGAACCTGGAATACCTGAAAACCGTGTAAGGTCAAAAATTATCAAAGACTTCTGCTTTCCTGTCCCAAACCTATCTTCAGTAACAAAAGGGCCATTTGGAATTCCTGAAGGCACAGAGGTGCTGATAGTGATCAAGGCCTGTAGGCCAACATGTGTATACACCGGGGGTCTGCTAATTGTCACACCTTTTGCCCAGTGGGTGAAGTTATAATCTGCTGATTGGTCAGTTTGAATGTTCTCACATTTGGTTTTTAGTCACATGGTCAAGGAAGGGATAAAAGAGGACTGTAACTGTTGCTCTGTTTTTTTCCTTGGCTGGCTCTTTCCTTTGCTGCCTCTTTTCTTTGTTGGAGCTCTTCTTGTGTCTCTGCCCTCTCTCCCTCTTTTTCTTCCTCTCTCTATCTCTTTCTCTCAGGTAATATTTTACATGTTGGGTACAATTAACTATGCTTTACCATCCTTCATCTATTTTGTAACCAATTCAAGTGTAACCATAACAAAATATTGTTATTAAACCATTTCAATTATTAATTATGTGCTAACTAGTCTGGATTCAAGGTTAATCTTAAAGTGCTACCTATTGCAATACAATAGTCACACAATAGCAACGCTCTCCCACATATGTAGCTATTCTAACTGCGCTTATTTCCGTCGTTGGTATAAGTGGCAGTGGGTGGTAATAGACTAGAAATGTACAGTTTTATACCATCGTGCTGGCTGATAATGTTTCTTTAGTCATTCGGCAATCCTACAGCCTGAACCACCGTAGGGAAACCATCCTTACACCGCCAAAAGACTCAACCCCTGGCAAGCTCGCTGGTCACTATTCTTCACTCGTTTCAAGTTTGTAGTCACTTATCGTCCTGGATCCAAGAACACCAAAGCTGACGCTCTATCCAGACAGTATGAACCCGACCAATCTCCACAACTTCTTGAAACAGTTTTGTACCCCGACCTCATTGTTGCTCCCGTCCAGTGGGATATCATTACTGAGCTTGAACAGGCCAATGCCCAGTCCGAAGTACCAGTTGGATGCCCCCCTAACAAGATCTTTGTCCCTGAAATCCTCCGAAATCGAGTCCTAGAACATGTTCATTCTCTGCCCAGTTCTGGTCATCCTGGTATTAATGCCACTATCCATCTCCTGCAAAACCGCTTTTGGTGGCCTTCCCTGTCTAAAGATACCATCATGTTTGTGCACCAATGTCAAACCTGCAATATTCAAAAACCATCACGTCAACTACCAGCCGGGCTGCTCCAACCTCTTCCAATTCCACAACGTCCCTGGTCACATATCGCAATTGACTTTGTCACAGATCTACCAGCCTCCAACGGTCACACAACCATCCTCACCATCATCGATAGATTCTCTAAAGCCTGCCGCCTCATACCACTTCCCACCGCTCTACAGACAGCTGAACATCTCTGCAACCAGGTTTTCCGATTCTACGGGCTACCAGAGGATATCGTTTCTGATAGAGGTCCCCAGTTTACTTCACGGGTCTGGTCAGCATTCTTCTGGATGCTTGATGTAAATGTGAGCCTAACGTCTGGTTATCATCCTCAATCAAATGGTCAAACCGAAAGATTAAACCAAGAACTCACCCGTTTCCTTAGATCTTACTGCAGTCACCATCAGAACGATTGGAGTCGCTACCTGATATGGGCAGAGTATGCTCAGAATTCCATTCAAAAATCCTCTACTGGTCTGACCCCCTTTCAATGTATCCTTGGATTTCAACCGCCCCTCTTCCCCTGGTCTGGAGAACCCACTAATGTCCCTGCAGTCAATGACTGGTTACTCAGAAGTGAGGAGACCTGGAATCAGGCTCACACTCACCTCCAGCATGCCCTTCGTCGACAGAAAGAACAGGCTGATCATCATCGCCGTCCTGGTCCGGAGTACGGTCCTGGTCAGTGGGTGTGGCTATCCACTAGAGACTTACGTCTTAGGCTGCCCTGCAAGAAACTCAGTCCCAGGTGCGTGGGCCCATTTCAAATTATTAGACAAATCACACCGGTTTCTTTCCGCCTTGCCTTGCCTAATCATTATCGTATTTCTCCTACATTCCATGTTTCGCTACTCAAACCCGCTGGTGGTCCGAATGAGGAGGGGGAGGAGGTGTCCGGTGACCAGGGCCCCCTGCCCATCATGGTAGATGGCGAGGAGGCATACCAGGTTCAAGAACTGCTTAACTCCAGGCGCGGGGGAAGAATTCTCCAGTATTTGGTCGATTGGGAGGGGTACGGTCCGGAGGAGCGTTCCTGGGTTAATGTAGATGACATTCTCGACCCCAACCTTGTGGAGGAGTTCCACCGCACCCATCCGGATAGGCCGGCCCCTTGACCGCGTGGGAGACCCCGGCGTCGCCCGCCTCCTCGCGCCAGGAGACGCTCGCAGGGAGGGGGCTCTGTCACAGAGGCAAACTCCGTGATTCCCTCTTCCGACCATCAGAGGGCTCCCTCACCCGAATATTGACTCTTACACTCTCACACTACATTTCCCATCAGCCCCGTATCTGGCACTGATCACCTAGCCCAGCTGTAGCCCATCAGCTGGCCTATATAAACAGTCTGTTCCCTCCAGCTCATTGCGAAGTCTTGTTTTACTGCGGTTTACATTTCTGAGCGTTTTTCTCTGTTTTGCCTGCCTGTTGTGACCCTGTCTGTACCTCGTTTATGATACTCTGCTACCTGCCTTCTGGATTATCCGCCTTGTCTCTGAGTTGTGATTCATTGCCACCTGCCCCGACTTCTAGCCTGTTTACTGACAACAATTGTGTTTACCCCCCGTCACTGTGTTTGCTGGTATTTGACCATTGCCTGTTTGACCACGATTGTAATAAAGCCTGCTTATGGATCCCACTTCGAGTGACGCTTCGTTACACATCTAATCTGAACATTTTTAGTTATAGGCTATTATTTGCAGAAGGTATTCAAGAGTTTAACCCTCATCCGTCCCTCTGGACATTTTGACCCAACAATGTTTTTCAAAATTTTTTAAAAAGGTGTGTGGATGTACCAGTCCAAGATTTCTTTCTTTTGTCACATTGCAACCGGAAATACACACACCACCACACACACACACAACTAAAATTTGAGTGGATTCGAGGAGTTTAAATGTGTGCAATTAAAGTAACAAAAGTGTCATTTTGACCCGCATAGGAATGAATGGAATTTATGAGAAAACTGCATTTTTGTTGTAATGTTGGTGAACTTGGTGAAAAAACTTTGCTAGGTGTATTGTGCTGTAGGTTAACTGAGACTTGTTACAGCACTTACATATTATTGCTGTTTTGTTGGTTTTGTTTGCTTTTGTTGTCCTCATTTGTAAGTCACTTTGGATAAAAGCATCTGCTAAATGTACATCTAAATGAGAATTGGAACTATCTGAACCATAATGACTTGTGGTGAATTAAATTCAATTGGATTGGAAGTTGCATGAGTGTAAACATAAACACTGAAAAAGTGCCTTTTTGATTTGAAGTGGTCTCACAAATTAATTTATCTTAATTTTAAACCAATTTTTAGTTGAACTTAGTCAAGACTATAAACTATATTCAAATCTGTGTTTTGAGTTTTGTGAATGGATTATTATAGCTATTTAAGTAGAACAAAATTTTACAGAACTGTACTGGGCTGAGTTTCCCAAAAGCTTCGTAAGCCTAAGAAGTTCGTAAAAACAATTGTACGACTGATCTTAATATTACGGTCTGTTTCCCAAAAGCATCGTAACTTAAGTAGCACTTGAGGGGAGGCTCTAAGATGGCGGCCAGGGAGTAACAGCAAATTTCACTAGCTCCTGCAAAACTTTAAATTTTAAACTTTTTTTTTTTATTTATTTTTTTTTCAGTTAATTTGAACGCAACTCGATGGCTCTGGTTATGCCATTGATGTAGTATGTCTCTGGAAGCTTTTTGGCCACAATCTTTTTCGAAAATGCCTTGTCCTGCCAAAAAAATTTAGAAAAATAACTATTCCATGCCCACGGTGGATATCTCGCCGGAACACGGCAATGTCGAAGATAGCAGTGATTTTGAGTTAAGCATGGCCATGGAGAAGGCCTTTCAACACATGATGGATACGATTTCAAAAACAATTGATGCCAAACTCGATCCCTTAGCTGAGGTTATAAATACTCATTCTCAAGAACTGGAGAATGGCAAAGCTCGTCTGGATGACGCCGAGCGAAGAATCGTTTCGGCGGAGATATTAGCCGATAGCATGCAGGCCCGGGTTTTGACTCTAGAAAATCAGGTTGTGTCACTTACTGAGCACGTTGATGATTTGGAGAATAGAGGACGGCACAAAAATATTCGCATCGTTGGCTTACCAGAAGGGGCAGAGGGTTCTAATGTGGTGGCTTTCCTCCAAAAATGGATCCCGGAGTTTCTTCAGTTGCAGACAAAGGAAGGCTACATTAAATTCCAAAGGGCTCATCGTACTCTAGCACCCAGACCAGGTGTCAAGGAGAGACCTAGACCACTGGTGGTGCGTATTCATAATTTCGGAGACAGACAGAGGATCCTTGAGGCAAGCAGAAAGATGTCCATGGATGGCAACTTGCGATTTGAGAACTGCAAAATCTATTTCTTTCAACATTTCTCCGCTGCAGTGCTCCGGAAACGCAGGGCATTTGACTCTGTAAAATACTGCTTGCAGGAGATCAGAGCCCGTTATGCAATGTTATACCCAGCTAAGCTCCGAGTAATGATCGGTAGTACCACCAGGATCCTTGGCACGCCTGCAGCGGTCTCAGAGCTTATTGTGGAGATTGATCAGCATCGACCTGTGGCAGCCGAACGTTCACCTGTGAATAGGCCTGTGCCAGAGCTATGACTGGAATGTATTTCTCTTCTTCACCTGTTTTGCATTCGGGATTTATTACTTTCATTGCGGAATTGTGCGGACGATGTCACTACACAAGTATACTTCTTGAGTGAGTGTTTTTTTTTTAAGTTTTCTCTTGCGTACTGAATTCCCTTTATGAGAAGGGAAAACGCCTCTCTTGTTTTATTTTGTTGTTTTGCTTCTTTTGGTGTTCGAGTTCGATTGAATGTTCTATTGCCCAGAAATGGTTGTGCTTCTGTTGTTGTTACTATTATTATTATATTTGTGTTTCTTTTTTGTATGTGAAATTTCAGTGCAGGAGATTGTATGAACGTTGTTTGCACAATATTATAATTTACCTTGTATAGATGGTTATTAATAATTTAAGAATTTCTACATGGAATGTACGGGTTTACACAGTAAAATTAAGATTCTGAAGGTTTTTGATTGGTTAAGCAAGGAGCGTGTTGACCTGGCCCTGTTGCAAGAGACCCACTTAAATGACAAGGAGCACACTGGCCTCAAACATAAGTGGACTGGCCAAATTTATTATTCTTCATTTACAACGAGTAGTAGGGAGGTAGCTATCCTTGTTAATAGAAATGTACCTTTTAAATTTTAAATAGCACTAAGGATAAGCGATGTTGTTACATTATTGTTAGAGGGTTATTGTATGGAGAGGAGATAATGTTCTTAAATATGTACTGCCCACCGAACTATTCTGCTGAGCTTCTCACTAAGGCTTTTTTGGACTTGTTAGATACTGCCTCCGGTACGGTAATTATAGGGGGGGATTTTAATTGTTTGTTGGAGTTGACTAAACGACTGAATTAGATGGTCAGATCTCCCCCTTTCCTGGCTCGGAAGAATTGCTGAAGTTAAAATGAATATAATGCCCAGGTTTCTTTACCATTTTATTCGGCAATAAAATTGGTATCATCTGTAATGGGTAAAGGAATTAACTGGATGGCTTAGTTCATTTATATGGAACAAGAGGAGACCAAGACTAAAATTTTCGAAGTTACAGCTTTTTTGTTCTAGGGGTGGCTTGGGTTTGCCAAACATCAGAAAATACCAATTAGCCTGTCAGCTTAAATTTATTTTGGAATGGTTCAGAGAGGATCCTAAATCTATTTGGCTTGATTTAGAGGCTTCACAGTTATCATGTCCTTTACAAAGTCTGTTATTTGTCAGAAGTTCTAAGGTAGTCAAAGCATTGTGTGAGAACTCAATTGTGTTTAAAGGGGTCATATGATGTTGCTAAAAAGAACATTAAAGCATGTTACACCAAATACACAAAATAATGTGTTTATGCAATTTAAGGTTAAAAAACATTATTTTTCACATACCGTACATTATTTTTTCTCCTCTGTGCCCCGCCTTTCTGAAACGCGTTGATTTTTACAAAGCTCATTGGTCTGAAAAGCGAGGTGTGCAGTGATTGGCCAGCTATCCAGTGCGTTGTGATTGGCCGAATACCTCAAGCGTGTGATGGAAATGTTACATCCCTTACCATATTGTGATGCCTTGTCCCGGCACGATGAGACAAAAACATTAAAAGCCATTATAAATGAGGCATTTGTTGCCTCCAGTGGGGACATAATAACGTGTTATAATGACATATACTGTCTTTTTAAGCATTGCATCGCGCCGTGTAAACATAAAACCATGTCTGCATTTGTGTTGTGGCAATTACAAACTACAAACGCTACTCTACACTGCTCAAAACTCGTGTTTGAATCGTCAGTGGCAAATTCTTTAAATATAAAAACTTACTTACAGTCTGTGAGTCAGAACAGCCGGCATTGTATTCTACTCTACCAGGATCAGGAAACAGTCCTCCATAAAATGCACTGGACACATCGAATATTTGGGTTGAACTGTTCTGGAACAGTGTTGTAAATACAACTTAACCACTGATTTCTAGTCGTGTACTCTTTTGGAAGGCCAAACAAAGTAGTTTCACTTTCACAACGAAACGCAGCGTCACACACGGCGGGCTAGAGTGAGCGGACGCCAGAGGCCTAGAGTGAGCGGAGGCCGGCTTGCGGCAACCACATGTGGCGACCTCGGGCTGGACACCGCTTCGTCCACGGTGAAAGCGGATCCGGCGATCCACAGCGTGAAGCTGATGTATTTCCTCTTTTGGAAGGCTAAACAAAGTAGTTTCGCTTTCACAACGAAACACACGCCGCCTTCACGACATGGCGGCGGCGGCAACAACAATACTACCGCGAGAATAAAAGTTACGCCTTCTTTCTTTGCGTGAACATTTGGGCGGCGTTATGCAAATCTTCCCACATTGTAACGTAGACATGTGGGGGCGTGTTAGAACGAGCCGTTTTAGGTAGGCATGGTTGACTCTTAACTTTTATAAAGAGCTTGTAAACATTCCAAAGAGAAAGGAAAAATTGAAATCGCATCATATGACCCCTTTAACATGTGGAAGGCCTGGTCTGTTATACGTAAGATTGAGGGCAGGGCTGGTTTGTCTTCCCTGCTGACCCCCATTCACAATAACCCCAAATTTATCCCTAGCATTTCAGATTCAGGTTTTAAAATTTGGTATGCTTATGTTACATGTAGACTTGATGATCTGTTCAACGATGGCTCTCTATTCTCTTTTGAAGGCTTGGTTGCAAAATACAAGTTACCAAAATCTAATTTTTTCAGATTTCTCCAAATCAGGGATTACTCTTGTCACCAACCCATCCATGTCAACCATTCAGAAGTTTCTTTTAAATCCCCCACTGAGTAAGCAGATCTCATGCTTGTATAATGCCATTTGCTGTTATGATGTGGCAAACACACACAACCTTAGAAGACTTTGGGAGGGGGAGTTACAAGTGATCATAACAGAGGAGGATTGGGATAAGATATGGAGTCAGGCGAGTAAGATCTCCATTTGTAACAGGGCCAGAGCAATTCAGCTCAGGATTGTGCATAGATTGCACATCACGCCACTCCTAAGAAGTAAGTTTAAACCAAGTAATTCTCCATTATGTCTTAAATGTAAGGTGGAAGTGGGAGATTACTCCCATTGCTTCTGGGAATGTTCAGTTATTAGAGCTTACTGGTCAAAATTTGTTCGATATAACGAGTCGAATATTTGATAAAGGCTACAGCTGGACCCCCCGTCTTTAATTTTAGGTCTCCCAATTAGATATCTGTCAAATAAATTTGCTAAATGGTTATTTGATATCCTAGCTTTTGCTGCTAGGAAGAATAAACTGTTAATCTAGATCAGTGATAAACCCCCTTCCTTGAAGTGATGGCACAAGATTGTCAGAGAAATGATTACATTAGAATAAGGTGATTAGTCTGATTAACATGACACACACACAGAGAGAGACATCTGAATACTCAAGTTGAAGAATTTAGTTGTTTCAGGTTTCTAGATTCTAGGTTTATGTTTATCATTGTTATATACATTTTGCATTCTGTGCTTTTTATTTTAGTATTTTAGTTATACAATAATACATTTATTTCAATCCTCTGTTGAAAAAAAAAATCGAAACCATCACATAATTTGTAATTGTTTGACTGGTTATAATGGAAACTGTAATGGCGCCTGTTGGTCTCTACTGGTATAATTGGTAAATTATGATAAGGGTCTTTGTAAATCCACTAAATCCTAATATAATGTCCCAAAACACACTACAGGAAACCATTATTTAAAGGTTTTAATGGTTAAAAGTTGATGGTTTGTAATGGTATTTGTAGTGGAAATCATTATAACTTCTATGATGGTTTCTATTGGTTTGGGCAGCAGGTTCACCATGGGTTTTGTAATTTTATTTGCCATAAATGCGATAGGATTGATGTAATATTGTGAAATAGTAGCAACTGTTTGTAGTTGTGGTGGGCCTATTTGGAAGAAAATCCAGGGCTGTTTTTTACTCCCAGTCCGTCCTTGAACCCACTAGATGCGGACGCATGTTTATAAAGCTATGTAAAATTTATGTAAGTTCAACTTTTAAAAAACATGTCTCGAGACTTTATGGCGGTTTCCCCCCATCCCACTGCATCTCAAGTTTTTAAATGAAGAAAGTACTCTTTGTGATTGGTTTTCGGTCCTTTGTATTAAACTACATACATGATGCTGTTTTGTTTATAGTTGTTTAAGCAACTTTATTAATTATAGATGGTTTATAAACATTTTAAACGTTATGCACTTTTTTCCAAAGATAGTCGTGTTATTTTATTATGCTTTGAAGAAATGTGCATATTTTGTTCGATGCACCCTCTTGTGGCCTCAGGAGAGAAGCCAAAAGCTTTTTCCCCCCTAACTGAAATTATGCCTTTTAAATTCGAATATAAATTGGAATATTGATATTAAGTAAAAAATTTGAATTAATTTTTTTCAGCCATTTTGACAGCCTAATCCAATGTTTAAAAGGTTAATTCACCCAAAAATTTTAATTAGGCTGTGTTTTACTCACCCCCAAAGCATCCTAGAAAAGAATATGCACATTTGTATGTATACAGTACATTTATTTGTGTAGAAATGCATTACATGCAAAAAGAATATTCATATTTGCATATCAACTTTTACACATCGTTTCCCATGTAAAGTCATATATAGCGATACAGTTTGCTTAAACTAATAAGAAATTCTAAACTAATAAGAAATTCAAATTTGGTGTGAACAAAACTGTACAGAGGGAGCTTAATTATAAAGATTATAATTCTAGAATTGAGCCAAAGTGACTGAGAAAAACTGAAAGTGAACTGCAAAATGCATTAAACATTTCAGTATTTCATCGAAAATGGTATCATGTAAATACCCCCAAAACAAATGAATGCCTTAAATGCCTAAAAGTGGACAAAATCTCATGAAAAACACAATTACGAAGGAAAAAAATTGAAAAACTATAAATAATAATTAATAATGACAGAAATAGACTTGTGATTTTTCACTTTCTCCACCTTGCAACTGCGGTCTAAAAATACGTTAGAATCAGCCTAATGTCTATTTACCTCAGGAATAATGTCAAGATTCTGAGAGAAAATGCACTTTTAAATATGGATGTAAATATTGCTTCACTTTATTTCAGTCACAGTTTCTGCTATATTTTCTGTATTCGAGTACTCGTCTGTGTTAAAGCTCTTCCCACACTCACAGTACAGAGTTTTCACTCTCTCAAGCATTATTTTCTTGTGCCTTTTAAAGAGTCAACCCTTAGAAATCTCCGTCCAGATCAGTTCAATTTCCTCACAGCAGAGTGAGAGCGATGAGGATGAGCTCTGAGTCCAGCTTTCCATTTAAAACTCTTCTCACACAGATGACTTCGCTTTAGTATGAATTCTCATGTGACTTTTAAATTCTTGTTTAAAGGTGAAACACTTTTCACACAGAGCAAGTAAAAGGCTTTTTCCCAGCATGAATTAACATGTGACTCTTAAGGCATTCTTTACGTTTGAAAGTGTTTCCACACTGAGAGCAGGTGAAAGGCTTTTCTGAAGAGTGAGTTATCAAATGAACCTTAAGGTGTCCTTTCTGTGTAAAACTCTTTCCACACTGAGAACAGGTAAAAGGCTTTATTCCAGCATGAATTAACCATGGATTCTTAAGGACATCTTACGTTTGAAAGTGGTTCCACACTGGAGCCCGGAAGGCCTTTTTCCCAGTATGAATTATCATGTGATTGTTAAGGCTTGCTTTACGTGTGAAAGTGTTTCCACACTGAGGGCATGTGAAAGGCTTTTCTGAAGAGTGAACTAGCACATTCCCCCATTAAGTTTTTTTTCCAATGAGAAACTCCTTCCACACTGAGAGCAGGTGAATGGCTTTGTGGAAGAGTGAATAGCCATTGAATTTCATTTGAGTTGACTTTTTCTGTGTAAACTCGCCTTCCACACTGAGAAGAGCATCTGCAAGGCTTTTTTCTTGATAGCTGACGTTACCAAATGAATCTTAAGGTGTCCTTTCTGCACAAAACTCTTTCCACACTGAGAGCAGACAAAAGGTTTTATTCCAGCATGAATTAACATGTGATTCTTCAGGCTTCCTTTACATGTGAAAGTGTTTCCACACTGAGAGCAGCTGAAAGGCTTTTCCCCACTATGAATTATCATGTGATTTTTAAGGTTTGCTTTACGTGTGAAAGTGTTTCCACACTGAGGGCAGCTGAAAGGCTTTTCTGAGGAGTGAACAAGCACATGATCATTAAGTTGTTTTTGCTGTGTAAAACTCCTTCCAAACTGAGAGCAGCTGAAAGGCTTTATTCCAGCATGAACTAACGTGTGGTACATAAGGCTTCTTTTATGTTTGAAAGTGTTTCCACATTCAGAGCAGGTGAAAGGCCTTTCAACTTCTGTTATCTGAATGTTGCTTTGTGAGCAACTCTTTTCAGTTTTGGAGCAATTCATTGATTGTTCTTCAGCATCTTTCTGATCCTGATGGTTCTCCTCCACTTCGTTCAGATCTGGTCTTTCCTCTTTCACTTTCATCAAGCCTAAAATGAAAACATTAAAATTATGAGAATCAATTTGGGACAATTGGAAAATATGAAATTAGGATATGTTTCCAAGTCAATAATAACACTATTTTATCATTCTGTTAAATATTTTAATTTGGCAGTCAACCAGTAATGAAATTAAAATTGTATGGCCTGTGCAAATGTGACGTTGATGCATCCAACATGAAAGAAATGCCAGCGCTCACTTGTCAAGACATCATAAACAAGTCGGAATGGCAATGCGCTGTCATTAGAGGTTTTTGGAGGATGTCACCAACTGTTAAAGCATTACATTTAAGTGAAAAATCAATAGCAGGTAATACAGTGTGATGTGTGTTTTGAAACCAGCAAAAATCGTAATATAGTGATGGAGATTAATCAATGCCACTTAACCGATAATTAACTGTTAACCGGCAAGATTATCTTAACTCACAATTAAATCAGAATGGACAATTGCCATTAAAAATATCAAAATTAGTTTTCCAGGGATTTAGTTTTACATTTAATTACATGTAGTTAATAGCAGCATAAACAACAGTACATCAGGATTCAGACATCTTCACATCACGCATCTGCAGCACTTCTGAAAAAAATTCATTTTCATTTGCATAAATTCATATACAAATATATACAAAAAGTTAAATAGGCCAATATGTGGAATATATTTACATTTAGTCATTTAGATGCTTTTATCCATAGCGACTCACAATTGAGGACAATGGATGCAATCAAAATCAACAAAAAGGCAATATGCAAGTGCTGTAACAAGTCTCAGTTAGCTTAACGCAGTACACGTATCTTTTTTTTATATAATTAAAAGAAAACGGATTGAATAGAAAAAGAATATAGCAAGCTAGTGTTAGAGGCCTTTTTTGCTTTTGTTAATTTCATAATAAATAAAAATAAAACAAATAGAATACAAAAAGATTAGAAAAGCTAGTATCCAACTTAAGAGTTTTTTAAAGAATGACTTATAATAGCGGTTCTAGTAGCTGCGGCTTACTAAGATGGAAGAGATGTGTTTTTAGCCGATTCTTGAAGATGGCTAAGGACTCAGCTGCTCGGATTGAGTTGGGCAGGTCATTCCACCAGGAGGGAACATTTAATTTAAAAGTCCGTAAAAGTGATTTTGTGGTTCTTTGAGATGGCACAATAAAGCGATGTTCACTTGCAGAACACAAGCTTCTAGAGGGCACACAAGTCTGAAGTAATGAATTAGGTAAAGGGTGCCGAGCCAGTGGTGGTTTTGTAGGCAAACATTAATGCCTTGAATTTTATGCGAGCAGCTATTGGTAGCCAGGTGTGACATGCATTATTTTCAGCTCATTAAAAATGAATCTTGCTGCCACATTTTGGATTAATTGTAAAGGTTTGATATAACTGTCTGGAAGACCTGCCAATAGAGCATTGCAATAGTCCAGCCTGGATAGAACAAGAGCTTGAACAAGGAGTTGTGAAGCATGTTCTTCAAGACAGGGCCTGATCTTCTTGATGTTGAATAAAGCAATCTGCAGGACCGGGTAGTTTTAGCAATGTGGTCTGAGAAAGTCAGCTGATCATCAATCATAACTCCAAGGTTTCTGGATATTTTTGAAGGAGTTATGGTTGATGTGACTAACTGGATGGTGAAATTGTGATAACACGATGGCTTTGATGGAACCACAAGCAGTTCTGCCTTGGCAAGGTTGAGTTGAAGGTGATGGCCCTTCATCCAACAAAAAATGTCTGTTAGACAAGCTGAGATGCGATCCAGAAAAAGCTATCATACCCCCATCACATCGTTGGATCATTAGGATGGAATGAGAGGTAGAGTTTGAGTGTCATCAGCATAGCAGTGATATGAAAAGCCATGTTTCTGAATGACTGAACCTAGTGATGCCATGTAGACAGAGAAGAGAAGTGGTCCAAGAACTGAGCCCTGAGGCACCCCAGTAGTTAGATGTTGCGACTTGGACATCTCACCTCTCCAAGATGCCTTAAAGGACCTATCTGCTAGGTAAGACTCAAACCATTGGTGTGCGGTTCCTGAGATGCCCTTTGCCGATAGGGTTGACAGGGGGATCTGGTGGTTAACCTTGTCAAAAGCAGCGGACAGATCCAGCTAGATAAGTATTGAAGATTTGGAATCCTCTCTTGCCAGTCTTAGGGCTTCAACAGCCAAGAGCAGGGCAGTCTCGGTTGAATGCCCACTTCTGAAACCAGACTGGTTGCGGTCCAAGAGGTTGTTCTGAATATTTATATGATTCTTTAGGGTCTTAATGAAAAGTCTATAACATACTAGGGTAAAAAAAAAAATTCTCATTTTTAAAATTTAAAATAAATATCCACATTCGAATGCAAAAACGCTGCATTCAAATTTTAGGTGTGCGTCAGGCAGACTTATCAATGGCGCACAAGATGCAATGACCATGTAGGTTTCATTGCCTTTTTAATGATGCTTTAACACCTGGCCCTTTGTTTCGGAACCTGGCAAAATTCCCCCCTTTAGCTCGGTTAGTTTTGGCATATGTGAATACGGCAATCGCTTTTGGATCCATGCTAAAATAATCAGTCAGAGATCGCCTGAACGAGGTGGTCTTGGCTCGATTGAAAACGAACTCTGGAGCGGTTCGGTTGTAGTGAGAAAGCAATCTGATTCAACGAACCAGGCTATATCACAATGTATAATGGGTAATTACGTAAGTTCCGTGAAAAGCAGTAGA
Organism: Sinocyclocheilus anophthalmus; assembly: GCA_018155175.1. Taxonomy (NCBI): domain Eukaryota; kingdom Metazoa; phylum Chordata; class Actinopteri; order Cypriniformes; family Cyprinidae; genus Sinocyclocheilus; species Sinocyclocheilus anophthalmus. The sequence goes on from JADLZN010000043.1 coordinate 20,332, forward strand.
TGTTTAGGATGGATAGTTTGTGAATTGGGACGCAGCAGATGTCTGTGGGTGAGTGCGCCTTTTCATTTTATAATGCCGTCTTATTGCCCTTCTTCATAGTAGCTGGATTTTAATGTTTTCCCGACAAATCCTGGACTCCTGCTCAAAATGATAAATTAATAAATTAATATAATGACAGCTACAAAAAACCCAACAATAAGCCCTCAAAGCTGTTGTCGTTCCATCCTGACGGATGACCGCTATATCGATTCCGGAAAATAACCAAGTAGAACTTGACCAATGAGATAAGTTTACTCGCATGTTGACTTGTCTGTAGCAATTTTTGGTCCATTTTAGAACTTTTGCCGTGGGAAAGTTCACCCGCACAAAGATAAAAAGCAATATTGTAATAATTTTTAATCCCCTGTTTTTCGGAACCAGAATCGATCAAGGTGTGAAGCCCCTTGTTGAACCCCAGGATGAGGCACTGCTCATTCAAAATATTTGCGTAAAAAGAGAGCATCAATGCGTAGATGTTGTTGTTTACGTCAAAACTGAAATCAAGCCGTTCACACAGAATGCATATTTATCGCTAGAGGGACATCTATCACTGCTGCACTAGCGTCTCACACAAGAGAGAACATGTTTAGAAAGCCATGTAAAATTTATGCAAGTTCAACTTTGAAAAAACATCTCTCAAAACTTTATGGCAGGGTTTTTCACCATCCCACTGCATCTCATGTTTTTAAAAAAAAAATGTGCTTTTTTCTGATTGGTTTTTCGGGTTCCTTTGTATTACTATACATATACATTCATATGATGCTGTTTTCTTTCAAATTTTTAAAGCAACGTAATTAATTAGCTATGGTTTATACAACATTAATTTTTCAAAAGATAGTCCCTGGGTGTTTTATTGCTTTGCAGAAAGTTCATATTTTGCGGTCGATGCGCCCCTCGTGGCCTCTGGAGAACCGACAGCTTTTAAATTAGAATATAATTCAAGTATTGATAATATTTTAAACAAAATTGACTTAGAAAACTAAATTACAACTTTAGAGAGAAATTCATCTTTACGATTATTAAATAATTTGTTTTTTCTAATTTGTAGTAACTTAAGCTTTCTATAGATAAATTGATCAGTCTGTGTGGCATTTTTGTGAGTTTTCGAGTTCCTTTTTGTGGTCAGTGGCTACTTTTCAATACCAAAAATAAGAAAAAGGAGGGAGAACCGCAGAAAGCACATCCTGTTTGTTTACTTTATTTTACAAAAGCACAACGTTTTGTTGATATTGTGAGAGCACCCAAATAAACGTAGACCCTTTACAGTTCGGAATAATGTATTACTCTTACCGTTATGAGCAAAAATGTGTATTTTAAGTTGTTTCCACTGTTATAAGTGAGTCAATGTCCTGCAAAACGCACTTTAGCTTCCACTCTCCACACAAACGATTAGATATGTGTATATCAGAGCACATATATCTAGGTTAAACTTTTAAACTAACATTGTGATATATGCTTGAACTGTTTCTATCTACAGATTTTATTTTAGGCAAGTCGTGATGATTTGAGAAGACTAAATTGATCAAACATAGGCTATGATCAACTCACTGTCTGCCACTGGCTGCTTGGTCGTTACTTTAAAAACAAACTAAAACTTATATTTAGCGAACAAAAAATGCTCCAAACTTTTTTTCTAAATTAACTTAATAAAAAATGAAACGAAATATAATCACTTTGCCATTATATACAAAACTGAACTATTTTAATTGCTAAAAAAGTAGTATAAGCTGTTTTAGGAGAAGGGGAAAAAATCGGCTTGGGTTGAACTCAGGCCAAGAGTTCTGATAAGCTGTTGGACAAGGGCCGAGCTAGGGCCTGAGCATCTCGGGCCAGGGCCGGGCTAGGGCCTATATTTGAGGCCTGTGCATATGGAAGTGGATTGGACTCAATAATTCAAGCAAAAAACATTATGCACATGTGTGTATTCCAATTCACATGCACGAAACCCAATTCCCATGCACCAAAAAATATATATTTTCACGAAAACCAATTCATGTGCACAAAATAAGAATATACATTCATAAAATACCTTCCACAAATGCAAAACACAATTTACAGACGTACAACTGTGTACAAAAATTTTGAATGTTTAAAATTTACAAGTTCATCATGGACTGTGAATCGCCTTGGATTTGTGTTGCATTTTTGAGACTTTCCTGTAGGTCTGGGCGATAAAACGGTACGAAGTTCTCGCCGTACCCCCGATAGCGAGAGAAAAAAATGTTCGATGTCGCGCACGATATGGCACGTACGTACGATTGACGCCTACAGCCACCAAACACGAACACGATGCGGAAATGATTTTTTGGCCTGGTGCCGCCTGTGATGAGAGATTTGTGAATAAAGACTGAATATTATCGAATTAAAATAGCATTTGCCATTTGAAGTTAGGTGTGCATCAGGAGCATCATCATGGCACGCGAGATGATGTAAGTGCCGTTGTTGCATTTTAATGTTTTGTTATCTACTCTAGCCCACGAGACGCCCCGCTGCTTTTGCGTTATTCCTATCAAAAGATTAGAGAAATATAGAGCTCAAAGATCTTGATTGGGTTAAAACCGAAACCAAGCCATTCACACAGAACGCATAATCAGCGCTTTTTTTAGACTGACAAATATGACTGCTGCACTCACGTCGCACAGAAGAGATGTATAGAAAGTAAAAAAAGAAAGTAATGCAAAGTTAAAACAGTTTAAACTTTTAGCAAATACGTCACACATTTGTGGAGGTTTATTCCTTTTCACCATGTCTCATATGTTTTTAAATGCAGTCTGTGTGATCGACGCTTCGGCTCTTTGGATTAAGCAATGATGCTGTTTTGGGGCAATTAGACCTACAATAAAGACCTATTTAATCTGCATAAAAAACATTAGAAATTAGATATTTGTTTAATTTTTTTTGTGTTTGATTGTTAAAACAAAAAAATATTTGTTGTTTGTCTCAATAAATTGTTAATTATAAATACAGTGGTTAAATAAATAAAAAATTCTATTGCTTTTTGTTTTAAAAAAAGGTTATAAAAAATGTCAATAATTATCGATACCGAACGATATGAAACATTATATCGTTGATAATTTTTTTAGCTATATCGCCCAGCCCTACTTTCCTGGCAGCGAACTCCTCCCACGCAGGTCACTCTTACTCTTTAGCCAATCAGATTTGAGCCTGTCGATCGACCAATCATAAATCGCTGTGGGCGTAGGAAGCGCATGTCCTGGGCGTGCCTACCTGGATGTTGCGTCATCAGCGCGAGAACACAGTTCGAATCACGATTCAGCAGAGGTTTGTGCTTGATCATTTGATTTCAGTTAACTAGCCTAGTGGATATGTAGTTTTCTTTTTGCATGTTTACCGTAGTTAAAGCCGTCATTTAGACACACTCGTTAATGTGACCAGTGTAAACCAGCGGCTGCTGTTTAGTCCAGAGTGTGTTAGGTTTTAATATTGATCGATGTTTATTTAATAAAGAATTATTATTCACTTGGATACCATAGGCTACCACATTAAGATATTAATTCATAAAACTCAATGTAACGCTTAAAAAAAAAAAAAAAAAAAAAAAAAACAAATAAGGTTTTTTTACTATTAAACATGTGTAATTCATAGATGATGTATGAAAAAATAGTTTTTTGGTATTTTTCAAGCAGTGTCTTGTGTTTTTGTTTATTGAGGACACGAAAGAGCCGTCACAGCAGAGCTTGTCTTGTGTCTTAAGTCCTGTGATGGCCCGCATTCAGCTGCTGATGATGTAAGTTTATAATAACATGCACACATTGGAGACCATGTACATTTCATTTAAGTTTGTTTATGCTGCAGATATTATTTATTTCTGAATTGTGAGGCTGATGATGTATAAGTAGCTGCTGAGACAACCCGTGACCCTACTATTCCTACTTCATCCCCTGCTACAATTTATGAGGTGATATGAATCTAGAAGTTTCATTTGGAACTGTAACTCATAAGTAAAACATTCATGTGGCAACCCATCCATTTTGACAGTTTCATAAGATTTTTTTAAAACTCATGCATTATTACTACATTCATTGTAGAGTAGTACCTATGACTTTGTATTTGTTAAGGCTAAAAGCTTTGTTATGCATGGTTAAATGTTCTTGTTATTATTCTGGTTTTTATGTCAGAATTAAAACATTCAAAACAAGCCAGTTGTTACAGTTGCTTTATAAGATTAATTAATTTATTATTGATTTAATAATTAAAGTTTTCTGAATACTTTGGGAATAAAATGTCCATGAAATTACCTGACCATGGTTAACTGTAATGTGCCTGTAACATGAAATATGAATTGACAATTATGAGGGAGTACAAACGTAGCACATCTACAGCTAAGATTGGCTCGATACCAGTTTAACGCTGTGCTAGATGTTCCTCAGTCAAAGGGTATTCAAACCTCAATTACACTGAATGGCTGGAATAGTGTCCCATTTAGAGTCTTTAGCATTATTTTAAAGTAAATTTCATGGCCGAATAATAAATACATCTATCAGTGTAATACATTATGTAAATTATTATTAATTAACATTATGTGAAAAGTTAATGAATCAAACATTTTAGAGCCAGTTTTCACTATCTTTCTCTGTCAGGACGTGACAGATTTTGGTCTGATTTTCAAAGCTGTCACCTTGGCATGTTAACTCATACCCCCCGTTTCACAGACAAGGCTTAAGCTAGTCCCAGACTAAAATGCATGTTTGAGCGGTTTCAATTGAAAATATCTTACTCTGACATATCGTAAAATACGTCAGTGTCATTGTTCTGTCAAGATGCACACCTGTAATGTTTTCTTCTAAGGCATTTTTGTAAAAGTTGCTTAAATATCTTAATTTAACTAAGGCCTAGTCATGGCTTAAGATAAGCCCCGTTTGTGAAACCGGGCCTTATGCTTTTACAAGAGATGCAGATACAGAAAGAGCAGGAAGCATGCGATAAAGTGATAAAATAACTGAATAAAGTTTACAGAATAATCTTTGTTGCATTCCTTTTTATGATTAGTCTGTCGTTGTCTGACCAGCATAAACTTCACAACTGTCACCAAGCAAATACAACTGCTGCTTCCCAACATCATCTTGATGTAAAAATCTTTGAGATTACAATACACAACTCAACATATGATTAAACATTAACAATGGTTAATCACCATAATATAACATGAAAAAATAAGTAAATGAATGTTGATTACATTAAGAAATGAATACAAAGGTAAAGTACAAAAAAGAGATAAAGATTAATGTGAAGGAAGGGGTCTGTAATTCATCCAGATGTTGTGACATCAATTAGTGTGTATTAAACACTGCGTCCTGTTGCACAAATGATGAGTACAAACACACCGTTATTCACACACCGATTTCTCATGAGTTCTATTCATCATTATATATAAGCTATGGTTATGAGGGCAGGGTCAGCGCTAAGTGGGAGCTAGGCTGGACATTGGCCACCCAGCGTTGCTGAACAAAAACAGGGCAATGAGCAGAATTCTTCATTTTGGCCAATATACGGGACATTGTGGCTAAAACAAGACAGCTGCATTTTTGGCAACACTATCTGTTTTCATAGAAGCCGCTGGCTTACACTGGTCACGTTAACGAGTGTGTCTAAATTAGGGCTGCACGATAAATCGCCAGCGCTATTAATGCCACAAATAAATGCCAGGTAAAGCTTATTCAGCGGTAAATCTCCATCACATGCGGGCTTTCACATGAAGCAGCATTAACTACACAGAGCCGTTGTTCACTGGCAAGCTGCGCAAAACATGCACAAAATATGATGTGGTTTTGCGCAGTTTGTCAATGAACAACGGTTCTGTGTAGTAAATACTGCCCGCATGTGATGGAGATTTACCGCTGATTACAGAACCAGCTTTACTGGCAAGATGTGCATTAAATATCACATGCGCTTTATCGTGCAGCCCTAGTCTAAACAGACAGATTTTAACCGAAGTTTTAAGTAAACATGCAAAAATAAAACAATACATCTCCACTAGGCTAGTTAACTGAAATCAAATGATCAACTGCACAAACCTCTGCTGAACAGTGACTTGAACTGTGGTCTCGCACTGATGATGCAACATCCAGGTAGGCATGCACAGGGTGGGTTATGATTGGTCAATCGACGGGCTCAAATCTGATTGGTTGAAGAGTACGAGATACCCGCGTGGGAGGAGCTCGCTGCCAGGAAAGTTTTAAAAATACACACACAAGTCCAAGGCAATTCACAGTCCATGATGAACTCCTGAATTTCCTTGCATTTGTGAAACGCATTTTATGAATATAGATTCTTATTTTGTGCACATGAATTGGCTTTTGTGAATATTTTTTTTTTCGTGCATGTGAATTGGGTTTCATGCATGTGATTTGGGATACGCATGTGTGCATCGTGTTTTTTATGTGAATTATTATTGAGTCTAATACGTTCATACGTGCAGGGCTCTATTTTGAACACAAAAAAAGTTATGGACTGCAGCTTTAAGAATTTGTTTAAAAACCAAACAGCAACTTTATTTTTGGCCAGGAAGTGTAGGCCTATGTGTGTGTTTATATGTTTATTTGGAGGTACAAATAGTAATATAACCATATATTAATAACAACAATATATGTAAGCGGCATTACAATGCATTATAATTGTACCAAATACTTGTTAATGCACTACATAAAGTCTGAAAGATTGTACATTTTACATCCTAGTCTGTACATTTTACAATATTAGAAACAGTAAAATCAAAAAAAAAACAAAAAAAAAAACCCCCTATAGTACTAATATAGAGGCCGGATCTATTATTGTTTGTTTTATCTACATCTGCAGATAATTGGATTGTTTAGCAAATGGCGACACAGTATCTCACCACGATTCTAAAAACAAAACATTAGAACCAAACAAAATAATATGTAGGCTAATTTACTTGAAATTTGACAAAAAAAAATTATTTAATGTTATAAATGAGTCTATTTATAAATATCTAAGATGTCATGAGTCTATTTAACAATATTAAATGAATTCATTATGTAAAAAATAATTTCAAATAAATGAATGAAACCCAATCTCTTGAGTGTATGATTTATTCATCAAATAACGTTACATTTTAACAGTCACTCTGGTCCCCACTGGCATAATATAACATAAAATCTTTATTTTAAGCGTAACATTAGTTCAGTTAATCATTTTGATCGCGGCTATATACGGACTATAAACTATTTATTATTATTATTTAATGTTTGCAACACATAAATGTAGCCTACTGTGTAGACTGTTAAGCTGTTTCAAACATAAAGCTCACATGGTGAGCTCCTCTCTCTGGATCAGCGGCTGGTTTAAATATCAAGAATAAACGCCAACCTTCTGGTTCCTCGTGTTTTATTCTCCGTGCTCTGTCCTCGTGTTTTTATTCGCAGGTATTTCCCCCCCCCCCCCCTGGTTTTTTCCCACCACTAATCTTTGGGTTTTTCCACCTTTCCCCCCCTTTCCACTCCCCCCCCCCCCCACCCTCCCCTTCCTTTAAAAAACCAAACACCCCTCATACCCCCTTCACAGCAGCCCAAGAAATTCCCTCCCAGTTTCCCCCCCCCCTCCTCCATATAATTTCCTGCTTGCTTCAAAACTTAGGCCCGACTGTGAGGTTGATAATATTACAGGTGAAAGGACCTACATGTCAAAAACGTATCTGATATTGAAAGAAACCGGTCAACGTTGGGATGAAAACAGCAGCAAACACACAACAGAGATTACGGTGAAACTAATCTTCTTCCTCTGAGGTTTATGGTGGTTTGGCAAACAACCGAATCTTTAGCCCACCCCGAACTGGCGTGTGAAGCGCCGGAGGAAGAAAATAAACGGTTGCGACCACAGTCCCCCCCTTGTCCAAATACACACATTTGCTGTCTTGGCCACTTGAGAGTGCGTGCGCGCGAAAGGAAGTAAGTGTGCAAGTCTGTCCCATGTTTTCAAAATGCCAAAGTGCAGTGCCCTTGATGGATACTAAATCCACACTATCTCGAATACCACTCCTGAGCTATATTCAAGGCTAAGTGTATCCCATCATGCATCATGTTCTGGAAATAAATCGTGAGACTTTTTGCCGAGATCTCGCGAAAGGTCACGGAAACCTTCCAATGTAAGTTAAATATTAATATAATAATTAGATATTACAAATAATTTGGAAGAAAACTGTGTTTTTACTTTTATTGGTGCAAAGAGGAGTTGTAGTGATATTTATTTAGTTCAACATTTGCAACTGCTTTTTATCATTTAATTAGAAGCCCAAAGAAAAAAAAGAGAAAAAAAAAAAAAAAAAAACAATTAAAACTTATGTCATGTTATAGGGACAACCGGAACAACTTTAGAAGTTGATTTTAAAATGCAAAGTATTTAAATTTAAATTAAGCTATGTAAACACTTGCATTTTTACAACATTATAAGTGTGTCCCATCAGGTAATGAAGAGTTCGACACACACTTCTGGTCTTCACACCCACCTGAAGACTTCGGCCAAATACAGGAAATACTTCATATAAGTAGTCAAATGATCAAGTGCAAAGACCGCAAGTGTGGGTATATGGACAAGGCTACTCAGCTTCTTCTTCTTCTTGGTTTTATGGCGAGTTGCAATCTTTGCGCATATCGCCACCTACTGTGCTATTGTGCAATCAGGATTTTCTTTTATTATATTAGTTGTTCTGTCTCAACTCTGAAGCCATCAAGAGTCCAGGTATCGGTTGGCGCTGCGTGTTCAGCTCCTCCGTCCTCCACACTGAACCCCTTAGACTCCAAACCGAAACAGAACATCTTTTATATTATATTCTTTTATTTAGTCCTGTGCTATATAAAAAATTAAATTAAATCCTATATCCTGTTCTATCACTATTCAATTCATATCCAAATAAATATCCCACATCCTTATTCTTTTTACCTTTATCTTTTAGATATGCTACTAGTTCCTTCCTATCCTCACTATACTTTATACATTCATATATTGCATGCTCAATTGTTTCTTTCTCACCACAAAATTCACATAAGCCGTTAACATGTACACCAATTAAAAACAATGAACCATTCAGCCCTGAATGACCCAGTCTTAATCTAGCTATTATCCCCTCTTCCTTCCTATTCCTTCCTCTTACAATCATTTTAGTATCTACCTGCTTTTTGATTTTATATAAATGTCTTCCCTTATAATCTAAATTCCATACTTCTTGCCATTCTCTTGTAACATTCCTCTTAGTAATACTTTTAACTTCCCCTTTACCTAATGGAACATTCAAATAAATTTCTTTTTTTTAAAGCATTTTTGGCCAGTTGATCACTTATTTAATTCCCAACTACCCCCATATGGGCTGGAACCCAACAAAATCCTATTAAAATTCCTTTCCTTTGAATTCGCCATATTAACATTAAAATTTCATTCATTAAATCTTCTCTAGATGACTGGTGGCTGGATAATGAAGTTAAGACAGAAGCAGAGTCTGAGCAAATCACAGCTCTGTCTGGTGTCACTTCCTCTACCCACATAAGTCCCACTATAATAGCGACAATTTCAACAGAATATATTGATAATTCAGATGATAATCTTTTACTTATGAATATATCCAAGTCAGGGATCACATATCCCAATATATCCCATCAGTGTATATTTGTGTACTTCCATAAAATCTTCCAGATATATGCCTATATACATCATGTTTGAGTATTCCCATTTCCTCCCATTCCTTTCTCTTGTCCAAAATCTCCAGATCAATTTTTGCTTCAGGTATTATCCATATGGGCACTTCACGCCATACTGGAGAAATACTGCATACTGTATCAGATATCTGGTATTTTTTTGCTAACTGGTTTATATCCCACCCAAATCCTCTTCCGTTTTTACTCGTATACTCCCAGCAGTCTTTTGGAACATCTTTAGAAATATTGTCTCCAGCATAACTTTTAATAGATGTCCAATATGCCAATGACAATTTCACTCTACGCAAATTCAGTGGCAATTAATTCGATTCAACGATTAAAGCATTTACCGGTGTTGATTTGACTGTTCCTAAACACATTCTAAGTGCTCTGTATTGTATTCTATCTAGCTTCATTAGCAATGTCTCTGACGCCGCACCATATCTCAAGCTTATCAATTTTCTATGATGCAATTTATTAGACAATGGATGATGGACCAAACTTAAAGGGCACCTATGTAAAATCCACTTTTACACAGTATCTCAAATATTCNTGCCAGGAGTCACAATAGTTTGTCGCCGTTTCTGCTGTAAACTACACTGTTTTGTTTTTAAATAAAAGGTTTGATGATGCATATTATATACCAGCAAGCGGGTACGATCAGAATGTGAACCCAATAAGTTAAATTGCATAAGCATTTTCCCATAAAGAACATACACATAAGGAGTGCTTAGCTGTATAGGCCAATATACAGAACGGCATATATATATATATCTTAGAAATATCTATATATATATAGATATAGTTTCTTGTTGCTCAGTTGCATAAACCACCTTCAGTGTAATTTTCCCAGGGGTCATTTGATGCTACATGCACTTTTATAAGTTGTTTGAACTTAAATGTGTGTTTGCAGTGTGTGTACACAACCAACCTATAATGATAAAAATCCACACAGTGTTTTTTATCTGTTCAATGTTACCTTTCTGAAATCGAGCCGATCTCAGATGCTTGTCTGTGTGATGTCACACAGACAGGCCCCTTCCCACGATAGTTTGATTGACAGTAGTTTTTCAGCACAGACTGGACTGGTGTCTTACTTTAGACCTGCCCTGAGTGAGCTGTCATCATTCCGCCATTGTTTCACCGCTGGAGCATATGTAGACAAGAATGACTCTTAAGCGATTGAGGTATTCTGTTGTTGTATGTAATAATGAACATAGCAGTCATCATTTACTCCCGACATCTGAGCAGCTGAAGACGCAGTGGATTGTTTGTTTTTGAAGGGAATGCACCCCCAATCTACATAAATGCATCTATGTTCGCGCGAATCATTCGTAATCCAGATCATTAACATTTAAAGGAAAATGCTACAAAATTGCGTGCTCTGAAAAGAGCTGTTTTTAGGTGGAAGGTGGAATCGCGCTGATAGAAGGGCTCTCTCTCACGCACGCTCCACTTCTTCAGTTCTCATAAACAGTGCGCGATCAGTTCTCAGTGCTCAAATACACACAAAGCAGTCCAAATGTCTATCGTGTGAGTATCTCACGTAAATACAGTCGGTATGGATTAAGTGAACGTAAACAGGTGGGAGAAAACTGAACATGTGTCAGTATTACATGCATGCCCTCCATCTTAAAGGGACATCTGTAACACCCCTGTGGACTGTTTGTTGTGGTTTCTTCCCCTTTTGTTGGTTTAACCCATTCAATCATTAGTTAATTAATCTCAGTGTGCTCACCTGTCTGCCCCTCATTATCCACCCTATATCAGTTCCTGTCCATTGTGTTCTAGTTTGTCGGGTACTGCGACCGTTTAAATGTCTGTGCGTGTGCGTAGTGCGTGCGTCTCTGTGTCATTAATGTTAAACAAACAAAAGATGTAAGGAAACCTACTGTATCGACAAAAAATGAGTTAATTTGTATTCTATTCGTATTGGTCTTATTGTGCTTTTTCAAAAATTATATATGCACTATAACTATTATTTTTATAAGTTGCTCCATTTTCACTACTGTTAAAAGGATAGTTCACCCAAAAATGAAAATTGTCATAATTTACTCAAGTTTTTTCCAAATCAATGCCTGATTACAAATTTATCATAATTAATTGGTCTAAAGAGAGAAGAGTTAATGAGTATTTTTGTTTGAAGACTACATATTAAATAGCTACCAAAATAAATGTTGGTAACTGCAGTTTGACTAAAAGTAATGACTAAAAGTTGGCAAAAATGCAATGACTTTTCGTCGACCTAAGCTATGAAAGACTCAAATTACTAAGATGTGACTAAGATTATTAAGCATTTTCGTCTCAAGATAAAGACTAAGACTAAATAAAAAAATGCATGTCAAAATGAACACTGTCTACAAGTCATGATTGGCCTCTTTATATTGTAATGAATTCAGCCACCACTAGGGGTCACTGATGAACTCTGTTTTAATCATTCTCGGGGACATTAATAAAGCAAATCTCTCACGTGAACTGCCAAAAAACAGACAGCACATCACATGTCCCACCAAAGACAGTAAAATATTGGATCACTGTTACACCACAATAAAAAATGCATATCACTCTGTCCCACGAGCAGCTGTGGGGCTCTCTGATCACTGTTTAGTTAATCTAATACCGACCTACAGGCAGAAACTAAAATCATCTAAACCTGTATTAAGGACTGTTAAAAAGATGGACTAATGAAGCAGAGAAGGATCTACAAGCTTGTTTTGACCGCACTAATTGGAGTGTTTTTGAAGCTGCCACCAACAATCTGGACAAGCTCACGGAATCTGTAACATCATATATCAGTTTCTGTGAAGGCATGTGCATTCCTACCAGGACTCATTTAACTTACAACAATGACAAACCATGTTTCACTGCAAAACTCAGACAGCTCCGTTAGGCCAAAGAAGATGCTTACAGGAATGGGGATAATGTCTTGTATAAACAGGCCAAATATATACTGGAAAAGGAGATCAGAGTGGCAACGAGGAATTATTCTGAAAAAATAAAGACTAAATTCTCTTCCAGTGACTCGCCATCAGTGTGGAAAAGTCTAAAAGAAAACACCAACTACAAGACACCATCCCCCAACACTGTGGAGAATCAACAACTGGCAGACGATCTGAACGATTTCTACTGCAGGTTTGAAAAGACACCTCACACCCGCCATGAACACTTCTCCACACAACCATTCACACCTCCAGTAACCCCTCTCTCCCCCACACCTGCAATTTAGATCAGCGAAGAAGAGGTGCGCCAGGGCTTCCGGAAGCAGAAAAGGAAAAAAAGCACCAGGCCCAGATTGTGTTACACCAGTCTGTCTGAAATCCTTTGCTGACCAGCTGGCCCCCATCTTCACCCAGATCTTCAACAGATCACTGGAGCTGTGCAACATCCCTTACTGCTTCAAACGCTCCACCATCATCCCCAGCCCAAAGAAATCCAAAATTACAGGACTTAATGACTACAGGCCTGTGGTTCTCACGTCCGTGGTCATGAAGTCTTTTGAAAAACTAGTGCTGGCCCACCTGAAGGACATCACTGGACCATTGCTGGATCCTCTTCAGTTTGCCTACAGAGCAAAAAGGTATGTGACATGGGAATGCATTATGTTCTGCAACATCTAGACAAACCAGGCACTTATGTGAGGATCCTGTTCGTGGAATTCAGCTCGGCCTTTAACACCATCATACCAAACCTCCTCCTGCCCAAACTAACACAGCTCTCCGTGCCCACCTCCGTCTGACAGTGGATCAACAGCTTCCTGACAGAAAGGCAGCAGCTAGTGAGGCTGGGAAAATACAAATCCAGCACCCGTACGATCAGCACTGAAGCTCCTCAGGGCTGCGTCTCTCCCCATGCTCTGCTAACTGTAAACCAAGGAGCTGCACATCTAAAGCCCCTCTTTCAAGCTCCTGAAGTTTGCAGACGACATCACACTCATTGGCCTCATTCAGGACGGAGACGATTCTGCTTACAGTCAGGAGGTTAAAAGAGCTGGCTGTCTGGTGCAGTCTAAACAACCTGGAGCTCAACACGCTCAAAAACAGTGGAGATGATCGTGGACTTCAGGAGAAACCCCCCTGCACTACCCCCACTCACCATCATGGACAGCACTTTGACTGCAGTGGAGTCATTCAGGTTCATGGGCACCACAATCTCTCAGGACCTGAAGTGGGACACTCACATAGACTCCATTGTTAAAAAGGCCCAGCAGAGGTTCAGCTCAGCTACCAAATCTGACATCAGAAGACTACAGAGAACGGTACGGACTGCTGAAAGGATTATTGGTGCACCCCTGCCTACCCTCCAAGAACTGTACACATCCAGAGTGAGCAAAAGGGCTGGCAAAATCACATGGACCCCTCACATCCAGCACACTCCCTCGTTAAACTGTTGCCATCTGGTCGATGCTACAACTCTGAGCACCAGAACGGCCAAGCATAAGAACAGTTAACCTCAGGCAATCCATCTCATGAACACATGACAATAACTGTGGAACACACAACACTATTATACACTCATACACTTATTTATCTAACCCACACACTCAGCCTACATTTCAATTTGCACATAATATAACTGTACATACAACTGTCGATTTGTATATTTTTATTCCTATTTTAAACTGTTTTTTTTTTTTTTTTTTTTTTATTATCTGTGTTTTTTTGTTTTGTCACTGTCATTCTGTTACACTGTGGAAGCTTCTGTCATGAAAACAAATTCCTCGTATGTGTAAACATACCTGGCAATAAAGCTCATTCTGATTCTGATTCCTTATGGCGGATTGACACCTATGCTGCCTCCACCTTTAATTCTAAACCGGTCTGGTCCGGGAGGAGCACTCAAAACACACTCAAGAGCAAGGATTACAAAAGAATACACTTTTTATTAACAACAGCAGCCGTTTGGCATTGTCCTACTTAAATATCCTGATTACACACAGTGGTCATTATTTCATTAAACCGTGAACACACATTTAAAAGAGAACCCGAGTACTCATTCCAAATTCACAGCAAACAAAAAAAATCTCATGCAAAACACACTTAATTAGAAACCCCAAGCATAAATCACATGCCCTATGTATAATAACCAGCACAGGCAATCAACATAGAATTCGGGAGGACAATAATCACCAAGGATTGGGCACCACAACAATACACATAAATCTTATAGAATTGAAATTATTTCGGACTTCCCTGACCAGGTCCAACGACAACCTGCCGTCACTGTGAGGACTCAACCTTCCCCTCCGTGGCAATGATAGGAAGGTCTCCTTCCAACAGCCTGCCCGATCCACCTCCACTCCCCCCACTATCTACCTCCGGGCCAATAAGTGGGACCCCGGTTTTCTTCACGCCGGTGGTGCTAGCCACCCACGAACACTACGGATCCCCTTTTTTGTGAACCCAGCAGGCTTAAAAATGCAGCGTATCAGTCTCTTTCACAGTTAATTATCAGACAACAGAGCGTGCTCACCTTTCCCCTTCCACCCCCTTTTAAAAGTATCCAAGAATTGTTCATTGTCCACAGGTGTGCTCGAAGACATCACTCCTTCCGTATTTGTCCGTAGCACGTACCGTCAATCGAATCATAATCATTACAATATGTTAAACAGATTATAATTTATGCATTTATTCACATATACATTGGTCAAATTACATACAGCTCATAATTAGCTCAAATGTGAGTGCGTCACACTCGAGAGCAAATTTATATTCCATAATATTTTATTCCTGTATTTTCCTACATATTACCTGTAGGTGACTTGAAAAACACACATAAACCATATATTGTTGCAGTCGTGAGTTTATCGTGTTTACGTTTTTGTTTTTTATTCAACTTATAAGATAGGCTACTTCTATCCAGTTTGGACTTTCAGCGCGAGAGCGCCTTCCAGTTTTAAGTATGAATGAAACACACACTGCATGAGAGTTTAGCGCTTTAATGTTCACATTGTTTTGGATACGAATAAAACGTCATGCATAGACTATCTTGTCTCTTTGAATTTAAATATGCAGTATATTTATTCACACTAGTCCCTGAAAACATCTACATGGACAGAAATGATGATAGATCTTTATTTGTTGTCCAAAAATGAATAAAAGCCTTATGGGTTTGAACTGACACGAGGGTGAGTAAATGATTTTTCAGGATTTTCAGTTTTGAGTAAATTATACATTTGAGTTTCCGTCTCCTCTGGTCTTTCTCTTTCATATTTGGTTTTCTTTTTTTTCCTTATCCATGTTATATGTTTTCTGTGAAAACTTACACTGCTATCTGCATTAAGAAATAACGTGACGATGGTAACATTTGATTTTTTTTAATGGCAAAACCTGGGTCGCTGTCGTGAAACACTTAACGGTTTCCCTTTGCTAACTGTGTGTTCACACCGCCGCCGTCGAGAGCGTCAAAGTGGCCGGAAGTCATTCATTTTCAATCTGAGCCAGTGGCGCGGCGTGACTCGGACGTTGAGAGCGTCGAGGAGAGTTGAAATCAGGTCAACTTTATGGTAATGAGCTATGACGCGGTTCGGCGGCAACCAATCGGAACGTAGAAGTCCACCGCTTCAGAGGATTCCAGAGAACGCAGCCCTGTAAACTTTGGTTCCGACCACATTAGTTCCCAAGTAAAATGGAGGAGAGGTTGATTATTGCTGTGGCGGGTTTCCCAATAATATACGACGTGTTCCTGTTTGCGTACAGGGACATAAATAAAAAAAATGATCCATGGACCAAGATGTCTGAGATTTGTTGTTGTTCCTGGTGAGTTGCTGATGTGCGTTAACGTTATATATTTTCTGAAAAAAAAAGCGGGAATTTCATGCTAACTTCAGCTCCAGAGCATGCATAAAAAAATGTTACTGCTGCAGAATATTTCTGACATATCGACACATATTGGATTAAACGAAAAATAGGTGTTGTAGAGAGCTGCTGCAAATTTGTTTCACATCTGATGGAGACCAGAGGTGTATGTCACATATATTAAAATGAAAGCAGTAACTTCTGTCTATTTTTAATTTTTTTTTCTACAAGGAAAAACAAGTGTTCTTTAACTGGTCTCCCCTGTGGTATTGTCAACAAATTGCTTAGCTGGAAAAAATAATGATAAATGTCATTAGGTTTAAATATATATACAGTCAGTGGGACATACAGCTATGCCATTTCAGACATAGCATGCAAACAAGCTGTTCTGAATTGTGGGTAATGAGATGATTATATTGAATATGTGTTTTCTATTGTCTTTTCACTAGCGGATGAGTGCAGAAAAAGGTGGAAGTCTCTTAGAGACACCTACAGAAGAGAGAGAAGGAAGGAGTCAGAGAGGAATAGGAGTGGAGCAGGGGCGAGCAGTGTCCGGCCATGGCGCTACAGTGGAGTCATGGGCTTCCTCAACCCCTTCATAGAAGATAGAATAACTGCCAGTAATATGGTAGGGGGGGTTGGGGAAGCCCTGACCCCAGAGGAAAGAGAAGATGCCATGGCCGGGCACAGTCAGGCAGCACAGACAACACACAGTCAGCAGTGTGAGGTGAACCAGCTAGGTGAGAGCCTGAGCCTTCAGGTTCAGGAAGTACCAACAAGCCCGAGTCAGTCCAGCGTTCACATTCAGGCAGGACCATCAAGCCCGAGCCAGTCCAGCGTTCAGAGAGAGACAGGGCACTCAAACAGGAGAAAGAGAGCACACACCAGCACAGAGTTTGAGGAGAGGATGCTAACAGCTTTGGAGGCTGTGAGTAGGAGAGCTAGCACTCCTCAGGAGGACAGTGACAGTTTATTTTTTAAAAGCCTCCTGAAGGACTTCAGCACACTCCTTAGTCACAATGCGAAGGCTGAGGTTCCCTTTTTCACAGATGTTTAATGCACTCATCGATATAGACAGCAATATCAACACCAACACCGTAGAACTGAGTAAAAACACGAAATATACAACATAACATCAGTCACACATTCAGTTTCATGTAAAACACACATATCGCATTAAACTCGAAAATAAACAGAATACATCCACATACCACTTTTGCCTGCTCGTGAGCTAAGAGTGGGGATTATATCTTGTAGTTTCTTGATTAGATGGCTTATAATTATAGAGAGAAACACCTTTTAAGTCTGCGAAGATTACATCGTTCCATCTCTTCATGCGAATGACAAAACAGGAAGTGACATACAAAAACACGATGGGAATAAAATATAACCAAAAAATCTTAAAATAATTCAATCTTGCTCAACTAAACAACAGCTGAATATAGAAATCACAATAAACATTATAAAAATAACCAAAATATAAAATTATACAAATTAAACTAATCAGAAGTCTCTTAAGTAAATAAGTGCTGAAGTACACAAGCGCCATCTAGTGGAAATAGATATCAACCACTCAGATACCCTTTATGACAGAAAATAGAAACTTTGATGCAGCAAATACATTTGCTCTTACAATGTTCTAAACTATTCAGTATAAAAGTATTTGCCCCAACAGTGTTCTAAACTGTTCTGCATAAAAGTATGTGCTCCAAAAAAAATTCTAACATTTGAATGAACACAACTTTTATTTTGAAGAATATTTTATTATTTTTAAGTTAATGTCCCGGCAATAAAATATTGTCAACATTTCTGGTTATATGTGTTTTATATTACAAATTGATCATATTCTGCCATATCATATTGAAAACGTGTAGGGGACCCAGGTGAAAAAACATACTTCCATAATGTACTTAAAGTGCTCTATCTTCACACACTGATTTTGTACTTAATATACAAAAAAAATCTTATTTAGTAGTTCTTAAGATAATCTAAGTGTACTCAACTGTGCTATTATGAGACACCATGAATATGAACTAAAATGTGCTTTTAACGTACTATCTCTGTATTAAAAAATATATTTAGTTACGACTTTGTATGAAAGTTTCAAGTGGTACCTAAATACATTTTATAAATACATTTTTAGCACATTTTAGTTCATATTCATGGTGTCTCACAAATAGCACAGAGTACACTTAAATGTTCTTAAGATTAATTTGTAGTATATTAAGTACAAAATTAGTGCGTGAAAATAGAGCACTTTAAGCACATTATGGAAGTGTACTTTTTTTTCACCAGGAGAGAGTGAGTGTTGTCACACTTGATATTATATTTATGGATATAATGCTTATTTTTTTTTATTAATTTGTGGCTCATAAAAGAGCTGTTAAAAGCAATGGCTTATGCCACAGGTTGCCAGGGGACAGCTCCCTCTGTGGAGAAATGGGTCATAAATTTCTCCCGGACATGGATGGCCTCCCGTGTGGGGTTGTTACTGCCCACTTGGCTGACCTCCTGTAGGCTAGCAGCTTCTCCGTCTCCAGCTGATGGTATGGGCATCCTGGTGCTGTTTGTGAACCTCCTCAGGAAGTTGTGCAGGACACAGGTAGCCTTCACACAGGCATCTATGTTGGCAGGGCTGATCTCAATGACTCCTCTGTACATACGCCAATGAGCTGTGAGAATACCAAAGGTATTCTCAACAATTAGCCTTGCCCGTGATAGCCTGTAATTGAAAATTCTTTGCCTGCCGGAGAGATTGTGTCCTGGGAAAGGCCGCATGAGGTCTCGGCGGAGTGGAAAGGCTTCATCAGCCACAAACACATGTGGCTGGGGTCCCTGCACCTGGCAGCAGAGCATCCTGTGGCAAGCCAAGTGTCCCGTCTCGGAGTGCCTGGCCGAAGGTGGAGTTAGCCAGCGCACCGCCATCGCTTGTCCTCCCGTAGCTGCCCACATCCACTACCCGGAAGCAGTACTGGGCATCTACCACTGCCAGGAGCACAACCGAGTAAGTCCCCTTGTAGTTGAAGAACAGGGACCCAGAGTTGTCAGGGGCCCTAATCACAACATGTTTTCCATCGATGGACCCAAGGCAGTTGGGGAAGTTCCACCGATGGAGGAAGTCAGTGGCGATGCTTTGCCAGTCCTTAGTGGTGGGGACTGGCATGACCTCCTGCACCAAGGCATCCCATATTGTCCTGACGACCTCTCCAACAATCCCTGTCACGGTGCTCACTCCCACACGATAGCTGAAAGCTATGGTGCGGTAGGAGTCTCCAGTGGCCAAGAATCTGCAAAAAACTAATTACTTAGACAAAACTAACAAACAAAAAACTTGTGGTGAACAGAAGTACATTTATTGAAGTATTGAAGCCTACTTGCGTACAAATTTGAGGTAATTTACTTGAGTAATTTTTTTCATGCCCTTTCTCTATCCTACTTCTACTCAACTGCATTTTCAGAGGGAAATATAGAACTTTTTACTTAACTTACTTTTTTCCACCTCAACAAACTTCCTCAACCAACTCCAACATTAAAATCCTGCTTTTACAATAATGAATTAGTAATAATAATCTAATGATATAATAGTATAATAGTCCCAGTTCACTTTTACACCTTTAAATTAATTTTCCTGATTATACTTACATTAAGTAATGTTTATACCTGATTATACTTAAGTAACATTTTCAATGCAGGACTTTAACTTGTATCACAGTATTTTTACAGTGTGGTATTAGTGCTTTATACATTATTAAGTAAAGGATCTTAATACTTCGTCCACAACTGCAAAAAATACAGCATTAGACTATATTACCAACTGATAAATAGCCATGAAACAACCTATGAAACGAATTTCCAACCCATAGAAATTACAAAACAAAATTTAAACTCATAAAGAGATAGAGAAAAAAAAACTCACCTTAGACAAATTGCGAGGCGCTCAGCCAGCTCAATAGCGCGCCGATAATTGGTGTCCTGCCTCGCAATTTGTGGCCCCACTTTTGACAGCAGGTTGTCAAACTGGTCCCTATCCAGCCTGAAGTAACGCTGGAACCTGCCGTCATCCAGCCGCAGCTCCTGCACCAGCCGGTGATACTCCCCAAGCTGCTGACGGGCTTGGAGAATGTCATGCACCCACACCGATCTCCGACGTCTTCTCCGCAGGCAGAGCAATGCCACCCCAAACGCAACAACTTGATCCTCCATCGTGATGTGAATTTGATAAGAAGGCGCGCAACACTACTTTATAGGCAACATTTTCCCGCTAAAACGCTTGTTTACAGCGGGAATGCAATTAATTTGCTCAAAATAACACCGATTTGACCAATTGCATTAAAGCTGCAATTCAACCAGGAGAGTTTGTAATGTAGGTTGCACACAAATTAATGTTAATGTTAATTAAAGACCAAGGCTAGTAACTGTCTCCTATAATGTTGAAATTAGACTAGCACTTAACCATGAACACAAAAGCCACACCACACAAATGGATTTTAATTGGTTTATTTCGTTAGCAAACATGTAACTACAATAAAGTTCTTTCCACTGATCAATTTCTTACTTTCACATTTAAAATATTTAATGAGGTTAACTTATAACGTTACCCTCCTTGTGGTCAGTCTGCACAAGATCAACAAGCTTGTTTGCTTTGCTGCACCTTTAAATACAAGATAAGCAATCAATCTATGTCAGAGCGTCCACAAATCTTTCTACAGCGTTGTTGGCAGGGCGGCCAGAGCGATTTTTGACACTATCGACGACGGCGGTGTGAACGCACAGTAAGGGAAGTGTTTAAGGGATTATATGCAACAACCTTAAAGGGATAGTTCACCCAAAAATGAAAATGTGATGTTTATCTGCTTACCCCCAGGGCACCAAGATGTAGGTGACTTTGTTTCTTCAGTAGAACACATTTGATGATTTTTAAGTCCAACCGTTGGAGTCCATCAGTCTTATAATGCATGTCAATGGTAACAAAGTCTATGAGTGTAAAAAAAAAAACACACACAGACAAAACCAAATTAAACCCTACGGCTCGTGACGACACATTGATGTCCTAAGACACGAAACGATCGGTTTGTGCCAGAAACCGAACAGTATTTATATAATTTTTTACCTCTAATACACCACTATGTCCAACTGCTTTGAGCACGCGCACGGCATCCGGTGCGTGAGGTGTGTACGCACTCTGGTGTAGTTTACGCAAGCGCCGGAAGTGATCTCTCGCGCGTATACGTCACTCATTGTTTACACAGTGCACAGTCATTGTAGGTACGACAGCTAATCAAAAAATGGTACTTACTTGCGCTTATCCGGATTGTTCAAACCGACTTCTGAGCCTGCTCGCCTGAAGTTATGGTTGATTGCTCTTCGGCTGGATATCAACCCACTGTGGCGAGTCGGCTGCCTCCACCTAATTATCAGCATCACCCCATCCCTTAATCACCACTCTTCGCCAGGCTCCCGACATGAGTGGGTGCGTGAGAGAGGAGGGGCGCTGAAATAGCCAGGGCTGCCGGCGTGTGATGGGGCACACCTGAACCGAATGGAGCTACATCGCAGCCGCAGTTTAAATGCCGAGCGCGCCTCTCCTCGGGAGACCGGTCTCTTCACCCGTGCATGCACGCTGGTGTCCTCGTGGGTCCCGGAGGGGTGCGTAGAGGGACTCCCGTGCTGCCAGAGTCGTGAGCTGCCGGACCCGCGGTCCGGACGAGAACCGCACCCGTTACACGGCCGTCGGGCAAGGATGCTGGGCCGTCTAGTCCATTCAACCTCTGTGGGCAGAGAGAAGGACGAAGCCACTGAAAGAAGCCGCCGCTCCTCGCGCCCCGGACTGGAGAGGGGAGCGCGTGTGGCCGCCGGACTCCGCCCCTTACCTGGCCCCTTCCTTCCTTCCTGGCCACTGCCCTTCCCTGCACTAACCCCGCAGCACGACGAGGACACCAGATCCCATGTTTATTTTGGGCACTTGATTCCCTTTTTCTGGACACCGTTTATTTTCTGTTAATAAACTGTCTGTCGTTTGCTCCTCCCGCGACAACACACCCATTAACGTAAACTACGCCAGAGCATGTACACGGAGCACGTTTCTTGCACAAACCGATCGTTTTGTGTGTTAGGACATCAATGTGTCGTCACATGCCGCAGGGTTAATTTGGATTTGTATGTGCATGTTTTTTTACACTCATAGAATTTGTTACCATTGCCATACATTATACGACTGATAGACTGCAACGGCTAGACTTAAAAATCATAATTTGTGTTCTACTGAAGAAACAAAATCACATACATCTTGGATGACCTGGGGGTAAGCAGATAAAAATCAAATTTTCATTTTTGGGTGAACTAGCCCTTAAGTCATTCCCTTAGGTAGGGGAAATCCTGCCTAAAGTCTCATACTTAAAAGGGTCATATGATGTTGCTTAAAATAACATTATTTTGTGTATTTGGTGTAATGAAATGTTTAAGTTTAAAAAAACACATTATTTCCACATACTGTACAATATTGTTTATCGTCTATGCCCCGCCTTTCTGAAACACAATTTTTACAAAGCTCATCGGTCTGAAAAACAAGGTGTGCTGTGATTGGCCAGCTATCCAGTGCGTGTGATTGGCCGAATACCTCAAGCGGGGTGTGTGTTGCCGGAAAAGTTACGCCCTTTACCATATTGTGATGCCGTGTCCCGGTCGGAGCGCGAGACAAAAACATTAAAACCCATTATAAACGACGCAATTGTTGCATCCAGTGGGGACATAATAACGGATCAGACATCTAAGATTTGATCAAAACATGGTTGAAACATGAGGAGCCGAATTCCATAGAGGCCCAAGACAACAGGATGCTCATAAATCAGACCCTAGCCCTAGCCAGCCTGAAGCAAGCCTAACCAACTCTTTCACAGAACAGCTTTCAACATTAACACAAAAGGAACACACTGATCATAACAACTCAGGAAGGAGATTGTCAATTTTAGGGCAAGTAATCAAGATTAAATGGTAAAAGAGATGACCGCATGACCATCCCGTGATAGTAACTACAATCACGAGCGATTTAGAATTGATATCCCCCACCTAGGAGACAAAGAACAAACTTTCAGAGATTCCTTACAGACCTCATAATCTCTGGTCTTCATGCATTCACAGAATGGCACAGAAACTGCCTTTCCATGCACCTAAATGACACTAAAAGGACTTGTGAGCAACTAATAATTTATATGCATAACTCCATATTATGTATCTAACCCACAAATTAGACTATCACGTTTTAATAATTTATTGTGTATGTATTTTGAATAACTATTGAATAGTTTATAGGTTCATATTCATGTTTAGTATGTGTGTTTGAATTTTCTTGCTTGAAACGTTTCTTCCAATCAATTCTTTGTCAAATGTATCATATTCTTGTTATAGAAATCATGTCCAAAATTATACTCTGCAAGAGCCGGAAAAACTTGGACCATGTGACTGATAAGATAACATTTGATTTATGAATTGAGAGGAGAAATATACAACACCCCACGCAAAGACAGCATCTAATTGGTCAAATCACCATTTGGGATGTGGCCAAAAGCCCAGTTTAAATACTCAGGACACCATCAAATCACTCTCTTCAACTCCTCTCTTCCGTCCTTTTTTGCCTTTTTCTAGTCACCAGTCATCACCTTTTGCGCTCTTTGAGCATGCTCTGGCTTACACGCCAGCTCCTCCAAAACCATGAGGAGAAACGCCACCTAGTCTCGTCAAACTTTACTTCTATTTCTTTACTTTAGTTTATTTTACGTTGAGAGTTTCGTGTTTCGAGTTAAGTTGCCTAACGCCGCGTCTCCGAGTCCGAGAGCAAATTTTGGCCCACAGTATTCCCACTCGTTCCCATGGTGTCCACACCCAGCCCACAGTGTACCAACACTTGCCCCATTATGCCCACCGCCAGCCCACACTTTGGGCTGTCCCACTCGGGCCCACACGTGCCCCGCATTTCACGTGTGTGTATGTGTAACTTTTTTGTCCATGGAGGCAATCAGTAGGCTAATTTCTAATGAAGAGACCAATTTATATGACAGATTTTAATGTAGGCTTTAATTCATATGTAAACATTGTTTTAATTACCATTATAACTTAAACTATCTCACAAATTTTTGCTCACTCTGTGTATTTTTGATTTTACAGTTGGGTAATTTTGTTGCAGTAGCACGAGATAGCTTGATTTCAAACTTTGAATTGAATATAAAATGACAAGTAAACAGTCAGTAATAAAATAAGAACAAATAAAGAAATTAATAATGATAGCACAAATAAAAAATAACGACAGGCCTACAAATTAAACAAATTGCTTTTTAGTTTTTCAGGTCTAACAGTAGGGCTATTAAGAGATTTCGTTTTTTTTTTTTTACCAATTATCCAAATAATGTTTAGTCCTAGAAAGCTATTATAATCAGAGGACACATGAGCATAACGGTAAGCAGATCAATGAATGAGAGGGCAGCACTACCAGAGTTGCCCATATACCACACAATGTTACAACACAGTAGGGCTATTGCAGACAGAAACAATACTGTACTACATCGATGTTTCCTGTCGGCTTGTTTTTCGAGTGGACTTTGCTGTTCTGATGAGCACTCACATGGGCCGTGAGCGACTAAGCGAAGCGCACACGCATAGAGCGGGATAATACCAGAGCGTCACACCACATGTAAGTGAAACTTAATTTCGGGGAACTATTGGCAGCCGCGAATTCTTGTGCATCTCTAATATTAGCATAGGTCTTTTTTTCCTGACGACGAAACCTCAGGATTAGAAGCTCATATAAATGGTACCAGAATAAAAAGCGGTCTGATTTTGGGCGAAGAAATCCACTTCTTCAGTACTGTGTAGGTGATCTGAGCGATGCTCCTCATTTCACTGATTTAAGGCCTTAGTATGTGTTATGTATCATTGTATTCATATCGACCCACTCATGTGAAACATTTACGTAACTCTTATGCATGCGCGCACCAGGTTCTGATTATAATCAGATAAAACTATAGCTTGAGTGTGCCTTCCTACAGGTAGTAGAAAGTTCAGTGCTATAATGTGTTTAAATCGTACAATAATAAACTAACCTGATTTTAGCGAAGAAAACCTAATCTCTGTTGTTAGTGGAGCATAAATCTATTTTCTGAAGACGCAATCTCAGATTAGCAGCTCATAAAAATGGTACCAGAATAAATCGGTCTGAACTTGGGCGAAGAAATCCCCTTTTTCAGCACTGTGTAGGTGATCTGAGCGATACTCCTCATTTCATTAATTTAAGGCCTTATTATGTGTTACGTATCATTGTATTTCATTTTGACTCGCTCATGTGAAACATTTACGTAAAATTAATGGTGTTATTCTAGCGTAGCTACTGTAACTACGAATCCACCATTGCCCGCGAAGTGAATGTGCTGTTTTGATTAATAAATTAATTTGTATGGGACATGCATGAGTTTCCCATGCATGATCACAGCAGTGAAAAGTCTGCTCCACGTGCACCTGTTGTGAGTTTGCATTGGTCTCCTAGCAACATGTGACCCCGGAAGTGTGAGCAGACTCTTCCGGTTAATCTGACAACAGCACCCACTTCACAGACCTGTGTGTAAACAAAGAATTGCGTGTAACTAACGCTAACTCTTAAGCTAAGCCCTTTACCTCAACTGCTAGCTGTTAGCATCTGACTAACGCTTAGATAGGCATGTAAAGTGTAACTTTCTAACCACACCCCTCTCTCCCTCTCTCCCTCTCTCCCTAACCCCTGGTGTCACTTCCTGTTGATGCCATCACAGGTTCCTGTGGTACCCACCCACATACTGGGTTTTTCTTGTGTTATTGTTTATTTTTGTTTGGACTTTATTCTACCTCTCTTTAATTTTATAGCATTTATTTACATTTGTTTAGCACAAACGTACCAATTCAGCTACATTGATTTGTATTAAATTTGAGATTTAAATTAAATCAAATTTTTATTTATTTTTGTATTTTATTTTTTCCATTTAAAATGTTTTTTTTTGTTTTAATTACTATTCCCCTTTTTAATGTCATACAGCTATTAGGACCACCCTTGTTGTTTTTTTTTTTGTTTGTTTGTTGTGTTTCACTTTTACCTTATTTTAGTATTTTCACAATCACCATCGTCGCTTTTGGATAGGATCACAGTAGTTCTAGCAACTGTTGTTTCATTTATTTTATATTTTTTGAGTTGCCGTTATTAGTAGCATAATCCCTGTTTCCTCTCTACTTCTCTTCACGCCTCAGTGCCAGGCCTAATACTTTGAAGGGCAGCTACCATTGCAACACACTGTAGGCTAACATAAAACTAGAAACAATTCCCACTGTTTCTTTTTCTTTTGACGAGGTATTTGGTGGGTCCCTGCTAGTTTAGCTAACAGCCTAACCCTAGGGTTATGAAGTCTATTGCAGCATCACACACAAGTGAAACATGCTTAGCCATATCTCTTAGAAAAAAAAAAAAACTAAAATAGATAAAATCTTCCCTTTTTTTTTTTTGAGTTCATCTTATTTTTTTCAGTTTCGTTATTGTGACCAAACCCGTGAACCATCAGTATTTTAGCCCGGTCATCAGCTGACCCCTGCTACGGCCCCTCAACAAAGTTACTCAAAACTCTTCCTTTGTGTTCACGAACAAAAAAAAAACATAGCACCCTACCTCACTAGCTGCCTCCCACCAGCTATTCATACCTTACACAGCCTACACAGCCATTCCCCTTAGAGATAGCTTAACACCTCTGTACGTACCTGCATTTGCCTTGTGCCTCTCTCTCTCTGGTGTTCCCACAAGTGTGCCAGTATGTCGCAGACATTCCACAGTCATCCAGCCCTGCCAGCTCACCAGGATCACCTGGACACTCAGTAGAGCACTGTAAAGGACATCATTCAGCTCAAAGCAGCCAAAGACCTGCCATGGCAAAGAAAGGAACAACGAGACTGCGACATAAGCGAACACCTGAACAGCATCATCCTCTCCTCGGCCCACACCCTCAAGGGCCTCAGACAGGAGGTATATGAGCTGAAACTGCAAGTCACAGAATTCTACAGAGAACTGACACCTGCTCAACGAGAGAAAGCACAGAACGGATGCAAAGAACCCCACAGAATGGTGCGACAGAAGGAAATCACCAATCTTCAGGAGGCTCTAACAGCTGTTAGACACCAAGCGCCGCTGGAAAAAGCTATCAGACAGGATTTGAAAAGAGAACTGTTTAACACAAAGTCACTCTTAAAACAACATATGTGGAACTAAATGAGAGAGACACCAGACCTAAGGCCTTACAAGGCCAGCTGCATACAGCCAGAGCTGAGGTCCAAACCCTGACTCAGCAATTAAAGAGGAGCTTGACATGGTTCAGAAAGAATTTAAACAGTCTTACCGACTGCGCATAGACTTAAGCAAAAGACAGCCGGCTGAATATCGGTCGCCAGCATTGCAAGCCCTCCACGCCTGTGCACAGATACGAAAGGGGGGAAAGGGAGCCAAAGCCTTCTGCTGGACACTTCACAAGTCAGCTCCCTGAAAACCTCGGCAGCTGAAACAAAAAAAAAAAAATTTCAGGCGAAACGAAGCAACGCAACGAGGTGAATTCAATGTCACAAATGAACTAGAATATGCTTGCAGACCA
>JADLZN010000043.1:48735-64505 GCA_018155175.1 Sinocyclocheilus anophthalmus
ACAGCGTAACCCGGGTGTGTCTCACACGTCCTGAAAAGTGAAGCTGCTGGCTCTTTGATCGCCCCCTGGTGGCTAGCTGCAGTACAGGTCATAAACCCCGCCATCTCCATGTAAACGAATGGGACTTGAATCAAAATAAAAAAAATATATACATTTCCAATACAATTTTCCGAAAGATGGTTATGGTCATTTAAGGTAGTTGTTATCACGCTGATACATGTTCAATTGTTCGTTTTGTGATAAGTTTGATTTTAGCTAGAAATTTGATGCTATAAAAACAGGGCGTGTCATTATGGTTGATTGGGTCTGCAGGAGTTAGGGCGGGAGTTTGATACCGCGGCTCCACCTCAAGACACTACTGCGCAGACTCTGGCTCCAAAAGAATCACCACTGCACAAACTCTGGCTCCAAATGATGTCATTTACTCAAGATGGCAGCGGCCATGCTGAGATACTTTGGCTTCACTTTTCTATAGTGGAAGGAATAGAGGACTATTCGGCTGTCCAGCCTTTGTTTACAGTCTATAGTAATTATTGCAACGATTGTCATGGGCATCGTTGTCGTAAACGGTTCCGTGATTAGTAGTAAATTCTCCATTCACCTGCTTCAGGGGAAGCAGCATTGTACTACACAGAGCCGTAGTCAAAAAAAGTGTTACAAAGAAATTAGACGAAGAATAGAAAGGGTCACATCATCTATAATACATACAGATCAGACCGGTTTCATTAAAGGTAGAGTAGCATCCACCAATACACGCAGACTATTCAACTTAATGTATTATTCTTCAATTCAAAAAGCAAAAACCATCATAAGCCAGGTTTGCATCCAAAGATTTTTAACGAAAAAATATTTAGCACTTAAAATTTTTTACCGCTATAGCTGATGGAAATGCCATTTATCAATAAAATTTCTCATGCGTCGACACAATCTTTTTCCGTTTAACTTTAGCGCATAAATTCTATATCAATACTTCAAATGTCACAAAAAAATAGTTTGGAAACACTTTGTCGAGAAAAGTTTTTTCTCACTTTGTTTAACGCAAATAAATGTGGCGTCACATGGCAGAATTAGCCTATAGGCAGCGTCTGTGTTCATGGTGTTGCTCACGTTAAAGCACACTTTCCCTGTAGTTCAAATTTCATATTATTAAATTGCATCTAAAATAATTTTATATTTGGTAAGAAAAAGACAAGTTACCTCTCAAACATACATATCTTAATTTGATGTTCCTTTAGTAGCCTACGTTTACGTTATTTTTTTACACTGCAATACTCAGTTTAAATAGCCTGTAGTCCGTGCGATTCAGTGTGACCACCATACCCCCATGATATTACTATGCCAAGCACATTTTGTTTTACGTGTTGTATATATTATATATATAAATAATTGTAAGAAAAAACATTTGAAATCATAAATACAGAAATAAATGAACATACAGTACAGTAACATTTAAAAACAACCTTATGTCTGGAATGCAATAAATACTGACTGGTAAAGGTATGGGTGGGTGATTTCGGAAAGGCTAGCAATAGTGATCTAGCTTTGAAAGCAAGATCCCACCTTCCCTGCTAATTACTCTTCAAAGCTGTAGGATATCAGACAATCTAAGATTTGGTCAAAACATGGTTGAAACATGAGACGAATTCCACAGAGGCCCAAGACAACAGGATGTTCATAAATCAGATCCTGGCCCCAAGCCTGTACCAACTAGCAGCTTTGAGTAGCTCACAGCATTTAAACAAAAGAACACTTATTGACAATTCCAAGGAGATTGTCAATTTTGGGGCAAGTAACCAAGATTAATGGTCAAAGAGAAGCGTGACCGTCACATGGAAACATGTGATAGTGATCACAAGCTCTTCGGATTGACTTTTCCCCCCACCTCACCTCATTCCTTACAGACATTTTAACCTCTCTGGTCATCACAGAACGTATCCTTACGTCCACAGAATGGCACAGAAACTGCCTTTCCATGCACCTAAATGACACTAAAAGGACTCAAGCAACTAATCATTGCTATATATATAACTCCATATTATGTATGTAACCTACATGTGACTTATCAGGTCTTAATCATTTATTGTGTATGTATTTTTAATAACTATTGAATCGCTTAATGGTTCGTATTCAGGTTTGGTATGTGTGAGTTTGAGAATTCATGCTTGAAACGTTTATTCTAATCACTTCGTTGTCAAATGTATCATATTCTTGTTATAGAAATCATGTCCAAATGTATACTCTGCCAGAGCGGGAAAAACGCGGACCATGTGAATAATGAGATAACAGTTGATTTATGAATGGGGAGGAGGAATATACAACCCCCCCCCCGAGCAAACACGACATCTAATTGGTCAAGACACCATTTGGGGTGTGTTAAACAGCCTGGTTTAAATACTAAGGACACCATCAAACTTGGCTTTTTGTGTCTAGCTTTTAGCCATGCGGCTTTTAGCTTTTCACTTCTAGTCATGCTTCTTTAGTTTTGAGCGTGCTCTGGCTTACACGCCATCTCCTCCAAAACCATGAGGAGAAACGCCACCTGGTCTCATCAAACTTCTATTTCTTTACTTTAGTTTATTTTATTTTCCGTTGAGAGTTTCGTGTGTTCTGAGTTAAGTTTGCCTAACGCCGAATCTCCGAAAGAGTGCAGTCTAAAACTTCAACTGCAGACCACAGCTCCGCGTCGCCAGCCAACGCCCAACCACTGGCTTCCCAAGACTGAACCTCCAGCCAATCAGCAACCGCGGGAAACCCCTTTCGGCAACCAGACAAGGAAGGAAACCACGCACACAAGAAAGCAAGTACCTCCAGATCCTAGCTGAACTGGTGCATTTAATATAAATTTTTACCTAATTGAGGAACTCAATGCGAGGGTTAATTAAGTGATTGATGGTTGTTCAGATCTATGCAATTGCACATATTGCTGTAAACTTGGGATTTCACATTTTCATTCTCTTAAACTAATTATTTCCTCACTTTCTCTCTTTCTGCAACTTGTGTGAATGCGTGTGTTCATGTGTTAGATTAGTTTATGTCTTAGATTTATCCAATAAAGCCTTATTTATATTGAAAAGAGAAGTATCTTGAGTTTTGTGCTCACAAGTTAATGTCTTAAACTGCCGATCTTGTTACTATGCTAATTAATAGTGTTTTCACTATATTTTGGATATAAATATCCATTGCAGAATTGATGTCATACGGCTCGTTCAATGACTCGCTGGCCGTCTCAGTGATCAGCCGTAAAACAGTGATTCTGTCCTAATTCCCTTACATATTATTGGTGGAGTTCCCTTTAAAATCTTAAATGATTCCCTTTGAGCTAAATTTACCTGTTTCCCTTACAACGCCACTCCTCCTCCAAAACACATGAGCGCACACAGACAGACCAGAGGCTAACCAGCGACATGACGAGGACGCTGATGATTGAATGCAACGCTGTCAGATAACTCACGTCTCATTCCATTAAAACATTACAGCACAAAGCGCATAATATAATAATAATGCCTTTCATAGCGTAATGAATGCGCTGATGACGTATCATGTCTGCGTGAACAGGGTGCGCAGAGGTATGCAAATACATATTTTGACAGGCAGGCAGGACAGCCTATCATAATGTTCAGACCAAGTAATCTGATTGGTAATACATTTTATGATCCTACGCCTTCCACAGAAAATACATATGAAGAGTTCCAATGCAAAAGCCACTAAAAGCCATCTTGGTCAAAAATGAAATAATGATACTGAGTGAATGTTCTCCACACATAGTATATGTTCATCAAGTACCTTCACTTCAAATGCGCTAAATCCCAGCCCCAACCCATTCAGAAGTACCAGTACTTACATGGAAACCTATATATAGTAGCCAGAAAGAAATGCTAATTTAAGAAAAACGTCAGACGTACTTAGAGGCTTTTGCATCTGAACTCTTCAAACACACCACACACATATATATTTTATTTATATATATATATATACATATAAATAAATTTAGACCACTTAACTTGGTGATTGCTATCAGGATGTGAAGAGAATTTCAACCAGCATAACAACAAATGTGTTAACTAAATCACCTCCCTGCTTTTAAAAACCCCCCCCCCCCCCCCCAAAATTGTAGTAGCGCACCGAAGGTCCGATTTAGATTCATCTAACTATGTGTATAATTACGGTAGTCATATCTGCATTACTTTACCTTCATTCTTGATGTACTCACACATACGCCTTGTCCTTGGTGTAACACCACCCCCAGAACTTTACCTAATGATAGCTCATTTCTTTCTCACGGTTCTATAGGAAGTGAAGGTGTTCGATCCGGCAGAGAGGATGACTGACAGCCAAAACACTGAACCACAATCACCTAATTTAAGGCGTATCATCAAATTAATTCGTTTTTTTATGATGTGTGTGTAAATTAATTTTCGCTTCAGGTTTTAGCTGCAATGTTTCTGGTCTTTTCGGGCAGGATAAGCCATATATTGAAATCGTTTTGGTGGGTGTGTCTGATGCTCACTTACGACACAGGTAAGTGATCCAACACTAAATGTATTTCTACGTAATTATGCAGGAAATATTAAACATGAACATATATCTGGTATTAGTATCACAAATTGATTTGAATATACAATAAATATTACAACGCAAGCCTCTGTTACTATGTTGCTCTATACTGTATTAAAATTCAAAGCTTACCATGCATCATCTTGGAAATGAAGCTTCATGTCTTCAAGTCCGTTCATCTGATGTTTGCTACTGTAATAAATATGATACAATTTTTTCAAGACACAAGGGAAATTCACAACATTAAACAAATAACATTTTACATGCAGCACGTTTGCATTGTAAGAATGTACAGAAATACTTCAGATGAAAAAAAAAATGTTGCCTTGTTGGGTGACAGTTTATTAGAGCATATCAATACTACGATCTTTCTTAATTTATCCCCAGGGCTCAATTAATACAGCGTTCATGTATTCATTTCTACTTACAAGAGAAGCACAGAAGGATCAATTACAAAGCTACATGACAGTATACAGTATATTCCATCAGCGTTTCCTAAATGCATCTTAAGTGGAAGAATAACTCAGTCCTTTTAAAAACAACAATGAAGAACCAATTAAAATTAAATCTCAGGCCTTGAGAGGTGTTAGCCTCTTCTTCAGCTTCCTGAACAAGAACAGTTTGTAAAAGCTTCTATTTTCCTTCATGAAAAAGTAAGCAAATTACAAGTGATACATATGCATTATAAGACAATTGAAGATGCTATGAAACTCATAAAAAAACAAAATTATAAAACTTTTTAACATTGTTCTTTGGGGAGGAACTCCATCTTTGAGTTGATCTGAATTGCACAGTTGAATCTGCTGGTTTTGAAGATGAAGGTGAACTTTATTCACTGTGAAAACTTTAGATAATGTTTTTTTGTCATGTCACTTGCAATGGGTGGTTAGGAAGGATTTATCCAGATGATATTTTATTGCTTGATGCATTATTGTGTCCCATTTAGTGATGATGCAGCATCAGACCTGAAAGCAGGGGAGGACTGGGGCTAAAAAGTGGCCCTGGACTTTCTAACCCCGATCAAAATGCCATCCATTTTTATTGAAATTCTTTTTTCATTAACATTAATGAATGACTGGTGGTATACTTCTTTACATTATAATTTGTCTTTCTTGGTGTATATGACTAATAGTAAATAATTTAGAAGAATTTTTACACAGAAGACTTGGAATGTATTGCAGAATGTGGACTGGTGTTATGGTGCCTTTCTATTGGTCCTTCAGAAATTATTCTAACAAGTTGATTTGCTGCTCAAGAAACATTGTTTTATTATTTTCAATGTTTAAAACAGTTGTGCTGCTTCATATTTTTATGGGTAAGATTATAAACATAGCCTATATAAATTAATACTTTTATTTAACAAGGTTGCATTAAATTAAGTGACAGTAAAGATATGTATACTTATTACAGATCATTTATATTTCAAATAAGGCTTGTTTCAACTTGTTATTTATCAAAATTCTGAAAAAGTTAAAGCATCAGTTGCCACAAAAAATATTAAGCAAAAACAGTTTCCACATTGATAATAATAAGAACCAATAGCAATATTCGATCACAAATAATATCTGATAACAATAAGCAGCAAATCAGTATATTAGAATGATTTCTGAAGGATGTGACACTGAAGCTGGAGTAATGGGTAATAATCATTTTAATCATAAATAAACTACATTATAAAATATGTTTTCTAGAAACCACTTTTTAAGTTAATATTTCATAATTGATATGTTACTGACTTTATCAATTCAGTCTTCTTTCAAAAATAAATTTACACTATTTCAAACTTTGACTGCCAGTGTTTCTGCAGTGAATAGGCTATCAAATTATATTTTTTATAAGATATACTATTTCCCCGAATCATGGCACTTGAAAGCCAAAGTCTTCACATTTACAATGTTCAGACAGAGTAAATTTGAGAATGATATTTTATGGGTGGGAGCCTGAATAGAGATTTACCACGCACTCTGATATCTTATATTGTGCGAATAACATTAATGGTAGGCTGCCCGATTACTCTACTGATTGTCATTCTCATTTTGTTAGTAAAGCCGTTTCTGTAATCAGCAGTAAATCATCATCCCGTGCTTTCAGATGGAGCAGCATTTACTACACAGTGTAGTTCACTGACAAGTTACAAAAAAAATAAAAAATGAAAAATTTCGCAGTCGATATTACTGCATGATTATGAAATAATTTGCGATAATGACAGCTGTTTGCATAACTTCTCGGTGAACTACGGCTCTGTGTAGTAAAATGCTGCTCCATCTGAAAGCATGTGATGTGAAAATACCACATTTAATAACATGTTTTTTACTCCAAACTCACTTCATAATGTCAGTCGAGTGTTTGAAATAAACCCTTCTTTGAGATGATGTGGCTTCTACACAGAATAAGGCACGCAAAATATTTCATAGTATTCTAAGCACTGATAAAGGCATTGCATTATAAATATACTTTATTATAATGAAAATTATAATAATAAGAACTCAGATAAATCATACATTGCCGTAGTCCTGTGTTTATTAGTCACGTTGAATCAATAAAAGCAGTTAAATCTTCGGTTTATCCAGCTACCGCTATAGGCATTTCCTGGAGTTCTCTGGCCTTTGGATGGAGATTTACTGCTGATCACAGAACCGTGCTTCACTGAAAGATACGCATGACAATCGCAGCTTCTATCTAATCGTGATTTCGATTTATTTTCGATTTATCGTGCAGCCCTAATTAATGGCATTAAGAAATTCGAAAAGGCCAGTAGTTTGTATCCCTGAAAATTAATATCTGTCGTTTAACTTTTTTTTTTTTTAATCGCAAATATTGCTGAATTGTCTCGCTATTCAGCTGCTTACATCTTACCTCAGCTCACAGTTACTATAACTAATTCTATATATTTACGCAATTGGCCGGCCCACTGGGAAAACTCCCGGTGCTTCAGATGGCCAGTCCGCCACTGCCTGAAAGTGCTGGATCTGAAGATGATCTACTTACTGTGATTGTTTTTTGTATGACTGTGTAGATTAGATGAATTATTGAAACACTTCCCACATTCAGTGCAGTGATACGGTTTCTCTCCAGTGTGGATCCTCTCGTGTGTTTTCAGGATTCCTGAATTACTGAATCTCTTGTCACAGTGTGAACACTTGTAAGGTTTCTCTCCAGTGTGGATCCTCTCGTGTGCTTTCAGATTTCCTGAATCACTGAATCTCTTGTCACAGTGTGAACACTTGTAAGGTTTCTCTCCAGTGTGGATCCTCTCATGTGTTTTCAGATGTGTTGAATGATTGAATCTCTTGTCACAGTGGGAACACTTGTAAGGTTTTTCTCCAGTGTGAATCCTCTGGTGCCGTTTTAAACAGTTTGCTGAAGTAAAAGTCTTTTCACACTCACAGCACATGTACTCTCTCACAACAATATGTATTTTCTGATGTACTTTCAAATTTTGTAGACGTGAAAAACTCTTTCCACACAAATGACACAAATGTGGCTTCTCCTTTGTATGAACTGTCAAGTGCTGCTTCAGGGCTGAAGCCCATAAAAATTTTTTACCGCACTGATCACAAGCATACAGCTTCTCTCTAGTGTGTATGTTCTTGTGATCATAAAGGTGTGCTGATCGTGTGAAACTCTTCCCGCACTGATCACAAGTGAATGGTTTCTCTCCAGTATGAACTCTCATATGAACATCAAGACCATATTTGCGTGTGAAACTCTTTCCACACTGAGGACAAATGAAAGATTTCTTGGCTCTTCTTTTCTTTAAATCTTTCTGTTTGGTTTGAGAGCAACTCAAAGGTTTTTCTCCAGGTTTGACATGATTTGTCTCCTCAACTTCACTTGATTCTTCATTCTCCTTGTTTTTTTTAATCAACTCCTGAAATAAAATAAAAAAATAATGTCAATTGGAAAAAAAAAAAGAGAAAGGTGACATAAAGTGAACCCTGTCGCAACTCAATAATAGCTGCACATAATGTAATAAGTATTACAGTATTATTGTAATAGAATGTCCATAATGTAATAATTTTCTCAAAACGTAAAATCTTGAGCTCATAATGTAAGTAATAACAATTAGTACATTATGATAAATGTATTACATTATAAACTCACCAAAAACATTGTCAAAATATTTTGTGTTTCAGAATTCTGATGTTGTTAGAACACATAAGAGAGAGAGAAAAAACACCTAAAAATATGAATATGAATTATAAATGAGTATAATCACTGTAGTTATAATAAGAAGACTTGTTAAATAGATTATAAGTAACATCTACAGTAATAGTAATTATAAATAAATAAACCAAGACAAGTTATTTTTGTTTATGTAAGCAAGGGCTAAGTAGGATTTTAAGCATTGGTGGGGACATAAATTTACGCAGCCCAGTACCACTTTATTTTCCCATAACGCAGAAGCGGACTTGTACATTTAATGTTTTTGGCTTCCGGTCACCCGCTTCCAGCTATTTTATCGTACAAACGATTGTTTGCGACTTGTGTGTAAAACTGTGTGTCTTACCATATTATTTTTATGTATTATCCTAATTATGAAAACACTGGTTTGTAGTTCAAACCGTTTTACCATTTACTGCACTTCGTTATTCTTCTCGCTATTTCCCTACAGTGGTTACATTTTTAAGCATTTTATATATAGAATAACTAAATCATCTGAACTTTACATAGCCTGCAACTCACCAGAGGTCAAATTGACATAGTCGTGGCCTAGTGGTTAGAGAATCGGACTCGTAACCCAAAGGTTGCGGGTTCGAGTCTCGTACCAGCAGGGATTGTAGGTGGGGGGAGTAAATGTACAGCGCTCTCTCCCACCTTCAATACCACGACTGAGGTGCCCTTGAGCAAGGCACCGAACCCCCAAAAGCTCCCCGGGCGCCGCAGCAAAAAATGGCAGCCCACTGCTCCGGGTGTGTGTTCACGGTGTGTATGTTCACTGCTTGTGTGTGCACTTTGGATGGGATAAATGCAGAGCACTAATTCCGAGTATGGTCACCATACTTGACCACATGTCACATGTCACTTTCATATGACCTTGTAGGGGGGTCGGTGGCATTCTCCCCCATAAGAAAATTTTTGAGAATTTAACATGTAAATGAAGCGTTCTGGTGCATTATGGTAAAGGACATTTCCTTTATTTTGTTGTAATAAAGGACAACATATGCTTCAAGTAAAAAAAAAACTTTTTGGACAGTGCAACTCTGTTGTCATCTGTGTTCATACTTCTCTTTGTGAGCAGTGGAGTAATTTATTTTTGCAAATTTTAATGTTCACATTAGAGTGCACATACTATCAACAAACTCCATCTTTCCACTGAAGGAAACAGAAGCTGCATTTGAAGTGGCATTAGATGCATTTACACTGACAGTTTGATGAAGCTGAGGTGCCATAAATGCATTTACACCACAACATTTAAAATGTATAAATAATTTTATACGGTTACTGTTTTAAATATTTTTGAACATACAAGCTAAAAATGTTGGGAAAAATTCAATATTTTAAATATGAAACCAAACCACCAGTAGATGATGGTAAATTACTGTTTTAATGAGCGAGTCATTAGTCATTCATTCAAACGGCTGATTCATTCAAAAACAAGGCAAGTGCCTAATGTCTTTATGAATGGGTTACTGAATCATTGACTTACTTTGATTTGTTTAAAAACGTGGATTCATTCAGTAATGAAACACTGCTGTGTTGCTCGGAGACACAAAACAATTCTGCTGTGGCTTTGATTGGAACTACTTTCATCAGCGAAATTGAGCAAAAACGATCAATATTGTATTACAAATTGCGAAATTTGTGTCTGTTTAACTCACAATGAAGAACTTCCACGCCGACGACATGTTTACATGCGGATGTGAGCGTAAGTGTGCCATCAAAACAGACCGGCTGTGAGATGAGGTGTGTTCGATTTGAAGCAGTGCAGTGCATATGGCAAGCCGTTTTGTCTTTTATTCATTCTCAGGATATGAATTCTTGATATCAACAATTCAATTTTCACTAGTTAAAATGTTAATTCTTGATATAAGGAATTAGATTTCTACTAGTAACAATTGCTATTTTTGATATCTGTAATTGTATTTTCACTAGTTAAAATGCTAATTCTTGATATCAGGAATTAAATTTCAACTAGTAAAAACTATAATTCTTGATATCTGTAATTGTATTTTCAATAGTTAAATGTCACCATAGGCTGCCATTCAAAATCAATTGTTGATATCAATAATTAATTTCTTACTAGTTGAAATTCCAATTTCACATATCAGAAGTACAATTCTTACTAGTAAAAACCTTTATTTTTTATATCAGTAATCCCCTGGTTACTAGTACAGATTTCTCTTCTTGATATCAACAATTTATTGCACTCTTGACAGTATCTTTCTATATCATTAATGTGATTGCTACAGTAAGAAGCCATTTTAGTATATCATAATTACCTCCCATTGTTGATATCAGAATACAGTTACAGATATCAAGAATGATAGTTTTTACTAGTTGAAATGTAATTGTTGATATCAAGAATTAACATTTCAACTAGTGACAATGAATTCTTGATATCAAGAATTCACATTTTT
This sequence comes from Sinocyclocheilus anophthalmus, assembly GCA_018155175.1. NCBI lineage: Eukaryota > Metazoa > Chordata > Actinopteri > Cypriniformes > Cyprinidae > Sinocyclocheilus > Sinocyclocheilus anophthalmus. The sequence continues at coordinate 59,871 of JADLZN010000043.1, forward strand.
ACTAGTAAAAATTTAATTATTGATATCAAAAATATTTTTTTTACTAGTAAGAAATACTAAGCTGATATGTGCATTTAGAATTGTAACTAGTAAGAAATGCATTTTTGATATCTGTAATATTTTTGTCGCCCTTTTAACCTTTAATTCTTGATATCAACAATTTAATTCTTGATATCAGTAATCACATTTCCACTAGTACCAACACGAATTCTTGATATAAAAAATGACGTCATCACTCGCAGAAATACGTTTATCATATCAAAAATTAAATTACAACTAGTAATACACATACTTCTTGATATCTGTAACTTAATTCTTACATGTTAAAATTACATTTTCACTAGTAAAATTTGTTATTTAAGATATCATGAATTCCTTTTTGGATATGTGCATAGTAATTAATTCCTTTTTGGATATGTGCATAATTTATTGACGAGTGCCGCCATTTATGAATGTTTATGGCAGATAGACGACAAGGTACAGAGCCCAAAAGAGAATGGACACATTCGATTGCCCTCTCATAAAAATAAAACGCTCCTGTAGGCTATTTTTAATCATCTTGTTTTCATTTTGGCAGAGGCTACTTGCACTAACTCCGCCTACCAACGTGTGGTAGTGTTACACAACACTACAAAAAGACTTCAACTAACTGTCAGCTTCAGTGGGACAGATGGTAGAACACAAAACAGTTGTTTTTTGACGCGACGGACCCGAGTTCGATTCCGCCTTCTGCAGAACTCATTCTTCTCCCTTTTCACATCACACATCACATCGGAAAGGCCCAAATTGACTGCAACAATACTCCTACTTTAATAGTGTAAATTAATCTATTGCTAAGAAAATATGTATTTTTCACTTCGTGTAAATGAATTCATTTATTCAAATAGCCCCGCCAATATAAAATTTCTAAATATCAGCATTTCAACTGGAAGATTAGGCGTGATATGTAATTTTTAATCCACTAGAGAGAGCCCAGGATAGGAATTCTTCTAAGCCTTTGTCAGTTTTATTGAAATAAATGCAATAAAATGTGTATAACCGTAGGTAGCTCAGTAGTTTCACATTATTAGTAGCCTAGAATAAGTGAAAAGCTTGTGAAATGTACCCCATAAAACACACTTGTCAAGTTTCGCAGACATGATTAAATATCCAGTTCTCACAGAATTGAGTACACCCCCGACTGATTTTTGTAAATATGTGAGTAGGGTTGCATGATAAATCGCATGCGATATTTTAACGCGCATCTTGTCAGAAAGCCGTTCTGTAATCAGCGGTAAATCTCCATCACGTGCGTGCTTTCACATTGAGCAGCATTAACTACACAGAGCCTTTGTTCACTGACGAGCTGCGCAAAAATATCGCGCAAATATGAACGTGGTTTTGCGTAGCTCATCAGTGAACAACGGCTCTGTTTATTTAATGCTGCTCAATGTGAAAGCACGCACGTGAGGAGATTTACCGCTGATTACAGAACCGTCTTTACTGACAAGATGCGCGTTAAATATCGCATGCGATTTATCGTGCAGCCCTATATTTGATTATATCTTTTCATGTGACAACACTGAAGAAATGACACTTTGCTACAATGTAAAGTAGTGAGTGTACAGCTTCTATAACAGTGTAAATTTGCTGTCCCCTCAAAATATCTCAACACACAGCCATTAATGTCTAATCTGCTGGCCACAAATGTGAGTACACCCCTGAGTGAAAATGTCCAAATTGGGCCCAATTAGCCATTTTCTCTCCCCGTTGTCATGTGACTCATTAGTGTTACAAGTTCTCAGGTGTGAATGGGGAGCAGGTGTTAAATTTGGTGTTATCGCTCTCACTCTCTCATACTGGTCACTGGAAGTTCAGCATGGCACCTCATGGCAAAGAACTCTCTGAGGATCTGAAAAAAAGAATTGTTGCTCTACATAAAGATGGCGTAGGCTATAAGAAGATTGCCAAGACCCTGATACTGAGCTGCAGCATGGTGGCCAAGAACATACAGCGGTTTAACATGATAGGTTCCACTCAGAACAGGCCTCGCCGTGGTTGACCAAAGAAGTTGAGTGCACGTGCTTAGCGTCATATCCAGAGTTTGTGTTTGGGAAATAGACGTATGAGTGTTGCCGTTCGTCAACGAAATTATGACTAAATATCGTCGTCAACTAACCTTTATCACATGACGAAAACGAGACGAGACGCTTGTGAAGGGTGTCAATGATTGTCTTCTGGACAACTGTCAGATCAGCAGTCTTCCCCATGATTGTGTAGCCTAGTGAACCAAACTAAGAGACCATTTTGAATGCTCAGGAAACCTTTGCATGTGTTTTGATTTGATTAGCTGATTGGCATGTCACCATATTCTAATTTGTTTGATATAGTGAATTGGTGGTTTTTTGTTAAATGTGAGCCAAAATCATCACAATGAAAAGAACCAAAGACTTAAACTACTTCAGTCTGTGTGCATTGATTTTTTTAATACACGAGTTTCACAATTTGAGCTTTTGAACTTTTCCACGACATTCTAATTTTATTGATATGCACCTGTATATGAATAGCCTATATGTTAGCCCATGATCACTAGATTTATACAGGTGTTACTATAACGATTTTGAAAATCAGCAACCAAATATTGATAATGCGGAGGTTACTGCCTTTTGCCTTGGTGTGACTTCTCACGTTTTGCAGACAATGCAAAGGCAGAGTACATTAACTTCAAAATAGGGGTAAAATCAAGTTTGAGCTCACAATTTTTTAATGTAGATAATTTTCATTACTAAAACATTTAATTGCCAAATTTCCAGTGTCCTACCTGTAATTAATTTGGCTGGACAAGTAAAAACCTTAAAGGTATTTTTCTCTGTTTCACATTCTAGCGAGTTAAGGTCTTTTGCCTTTGTAGGGCAGTTTTGTTTCACAGATTTGTCTGAGAGAAAGTGTGCAACACTGACGAGCACTGAACACGCACTCTCTCTCTACTCAACGTTGTGAGAGAGCGAGCCGAGAGACATAAAGACTCACAACTAATGTACCTATCCCTATAGATACTAATAATAATGATAATAATAATAATTCTGCTTTTTAATAACAAAGGCTTACAATAAAAGTAAAACATTTAGGCCTGTGTTTACACCAGGGAAGAAAAAAAGTAATTTTCAAGTAAAATTATAATCATTTTCAATAATTAAAATATGTATTCTTTTTTTCTTTCTTTCTTTTTCAGAGTGTCATTCGATTGTTGTAAGTGATCAATCTAGCAGTCATCCTGCATCTTGGATTTGCCATGTTCAACACACTGATCAATTATCATTGATTAAAAATTTGTACATTTTAATTTGTACAGATATATGTATTATCTGACTCGTATTGGAGTGATGCTTTTTCTTTTTCTCCCCTTTGTTTTTGTGTCAGTAGCTGCTTCAACCCAAAGGCTCCACTGCACTGAGTGTCTTTGGCTTTGTAAGTATATTTTTTCAGCTGACTGTCAAACCCTTTCTCCAATTTGTATTTAGGTAATTACTATATGCTGTAGCGTCTGGACCACTCAAACACACAATATATATTTTGTTAGCTAGATTTAACAAATACTCTGTAACACCCCAGGAAGCCGAACAGGCCCCTGGTTCCATGGTAACCCTGACACCCGATACATTTACGACGTCCTGGAATTTAGGGGAAGAAAATCGCTTCCTTGCCCATAGGGAAAATTTTTCTTTGCTAATTAATTAATAGAAAAACCTTTCTTTGAATGAACACACATGATCCTTCAGGTCATTGGGTATATTATTGTCATCGTGTATTTTGTCTTTGAAATTGTATACTGTTATGCAGGCTTATAATCGAAACACACTCCTGTCAGCTTACATATATTTAACTCTACCATGTTTAGTATCTATGACTTCGTATTCGGATGATCTAATTGAGAGTGTATATTGTATGTTTACACCTACGCAACATATTTGTGTTCTAAGAGTCTTTAATAATTTTTATCCGAGTTTCATATGCAAATTACCATGCTTTCAAACAAGGGGCCATAAAAATGCCCCAGTATCTCAGAACTCCCACTTGAGATTCCGGACTTCCTCATTGGACAAGCCCATCTTGAGAGGCGTGAATCTTTGCAGGCTTTAAAGGCCGCACTTCATGTGACCCGCCCAGTCGGTGGTTTGTTTTAATTCTGCGAGGATGTGAGAAAAACCTCCTGAAACCCTAAGCTCGTGGCCAGCCTCGGCTTTCCTTTCAATTTCACCAAGATCCTCCTGCTCAAACGGTTCTTTTCATCGCCCCAAAATTCCGCAAAGATCAACTGAAAACCTTTAAGTTGCATCAGGAGCTCTTTCAGACAGACATATCGCAAGTATCAAACTTAGTCTTATTAATTGATACATTAAGTATCAGTTACAACTTTTTACAAAGGTGTGTTTGAACTAAGAATCTGACGTTTCCCTCAGGTGTAGATCTGCTGAGTATGCAAATGGTTCCATAACTTCATTCTTTATTTTCTCTCCTCTTTACTGTTTAAGCTTTAACCCTTTCCTATACCACCTGTATGCGCGTGTGTGTGTATATGTGTATGTTAGACCAGTTTATGTGTTTATGTAGTATGTTGGACTAGTTTAAGTTTTTATGTAGTTAATAAAACCTTAC